>JAODAL010015794.1:0-82665 GCA_025379985.1 Phyllomedusa bahiana | reverse complement strand
AATTTTAAACATGGGGGGAGGAAAAGGAAAAGGTAAAAAGTAGGGGGGACATTTTAGGGAGATTACTTTAGGGAGGTACAGGAGATTAGGGTAGAATTATGGGGGGGAAGGTTAGGGATGGGATTACATGAGGGAGTTCAAATTTAGGGAGAATTAGGGGGGGAGGTTATGAGGAGATTCATGGGGAGGTACGGGAGATTAGGGTAAGATTATGGGGGGGGGAGGTTATGGATGGAATTACATGGGGGAGTATCAGGAGTTTGGGGTAGAGAGGGATGGGGGACGGGTTTATGGAGGAGATTCATAAAGGGAGGTAATAGGAATTAGGGTAGAAGTATGGAGGGGGGGGTTTAAGGAGGAATACATAGGGAAGGTACGGGAGTTTAAAGGGTAGAAGTATGGGGGAGGTTAGGGATGGAATACATGGGGGAGGTATCAGGAGTTTGGGGTAAGATGTAGGGGGGAAGGGTTTTAGGATGGAGATTACGAGGGAGGTATCAGAGTTTAGGGTAGAGATGATGGGGGACAGTTAGGGATGGGATTACATGGGATTATCAGGAATTGGGGAAGAGATGTTGGGGGGGGGTTAGGAGGGAGATTACATGGGGGAGGGAAAACAGAGTTGGGTAGAATGTATGGGGGACGGGTTATGGATGAGTTTACATAAAGGAGGTATCAGAATTGGGTAAGATGTAGGGGGGGAAAGGGTTATGGATGGAGATTACATACGGGGGGTATCAGGAGATTGGGGTAGAGATGTAAAAGGGGAGGTTATGGAGGAATTACTGAGGAGGTATCGGGAGATTAGGTAAATGTAGGGGGGGGGTTATGGAGGAGATTACTTTAGGGAGGTTCAGAGATTGGGGGTAGAGATGTATGGGGGACGGGTTTTGGATGGGGGATTACATAGGGGGTATCAGGAATTGGTAGAATTATGGGGGGGGGGGGTTAGGGAGGAATTACATGAGGGAGGTATCGATATTAGGGTAGAGGATGTATTGGATGACGAGGTTATGGATGGAGAATACAATCGATGTATGTAATCAGGAGAATAAGGGTGAAGAGTGTATGGGGGGGAGGTTATGGATGGAGATATGAAACACATAGTTTGCCACGTTCGAAAATGAAAAAGCAGAGAATTTAGTAGGGGCGTCCCATGCTTGTTGTATGCCACGCCCTCTTCAAAAAAGCCACACCCACTCCACCTAATGCTGCATAACGACTTTGGAAGAAGCCAGGTAATAGCCTTATAGCAGGAGAGCCCCCCCATAACCAGAGTAGTGCCCTTACAGGCCGGTATAAACCCCCTTGATCGCCAAGTACTGGCTGCCCCCTCTGTAGCCAGTTAAAGCCCCCCTTTGTTAGCCAGGTAGTGCCCCCCCCATTGTACGATCCAAGGTAGGAATGCCCCCCTTCTGTTAGCCAGGTAGGTGCCCCCATTTTCAGCCATGTGAAGGTGTCCCCCTCAGTAAGCCGAGTGTAGTAGCCCCCCATAGTTCTCTTTGCCAGGTAAGTGCCCCCATCAATTAGCCAGGAGTATAGCCCCCATCTGTTTGCCATGGTACACAGCCCTAGCAGCTCCATGCAACCCTCTTATACGTAGCCAGCGGTTGAGCCCCCCTCTGTTTAGCCAGGAGTAAGTGCCCCACTGGTTACGCCAGTAGGCCCCCATCTGAACGTTAGTCCAACGATCAGTATACCGCCCCCCTATCTTTAACTCACTAATGATCCAACACATCCAGCGCCGAACTTCCACTCATGTGCACCAAGGTAGTGTCCCCTCTGTTGGTCCTAGTAGTTAATTTGCCCCCTCTGTTGCCAGGTAAGTTGTCCCACTGTAATAGCCCAGAGTTCACAAAGTCGCCCCCTCTGTTGCCATGGTAGTTGCCGCCCATCTTGTTAAAGACCGAACCTCGTGAATTGGTGCTCTGCCCATCTGTTTATCGCCGTTGTGTCCCACCCTTTGTTGGCCAGGTATTGGCCGCCCTTTGGTTGGCCAGGTAGACAATGGGGCACCCGCTCGGTGATTCCAGGTAGTGCCCCATCTTTGAGCCCAGGTAGTTCCCCTCTGTTGCCAGGTAGTGCCCCCTCTGTTGCCAGGTAGTTGCCCTTCTCTGTTGAGCCAGGTATAGCCACCTAAAGCTAATAAAATAATTAAATAAATGAAAATAGCCACTTACCTTACCAGGCTCATGCAGCGCGGCCAGCTCCTGCCCAGATCTCTTCATGCGGCGCATGGGATGTGAGAGAGCCTGCGCGCGTTGCACTCCCCTGCAGCCGCGCGTCAACTTTCCCCTGCGCCGCGAAACTGCGTATGTACGTTGCGCACACACCGGCGCCGGTACATACAGGGGGAGGTAGGAGGAGAAGCGAGCGAATCCCTCTGCCTCCTCCCCGCACGTTGGACTCGCGGGCGGGTTGCAGCGGATCCGCTGCGGCCGCTGCAACCCGCCTAGTAGGAGCGGTCCTCGGCGCGAAGAGTACGCAACCACGCACTCTTGCGCCGCGGTAATTTAAAGTATACCGCCCTGCCGCCTGCAGGCGGCGGAGGAATGCCAACTCCCCGGGAGGGCGGGAGGGTACCCCAAATAGCGGGACCCCCCCGCCAAAAACGGGAAGTTTGGCATGTATGAGATTCCATGAGGAGGAGAGTATCAGGATATTAGGGTAAGATATTCGTATGGTGGGACAGGTTTATGGATTAGAGAGATTACATGAGGGAGGTATCAGGAGATTAAGGGTAGAGAGGTAGGGAGGACAGGTTTAATGGTTGGAGTATTACATGAGGGATCAATCGGAGAATAGGGCAGAGATATATGAGGGGGGATTCTTACCTTCTTTACCTACAGTTAAGGGTTATACCTGGGGGTTACACATGGACCTGTGGTGACCATCACACTAGTCACATGATAGGAAGTGTCTCAATAGATTTCCTGGCCGCTCCCCTTCCTGATCACATGGACAGTGACATCATGAAAGGTCCTGTAGTTGGGAGGGACTACAACCTCTGCTGTCATAACATCGGCTGCCTGTGATTGGTCCTTTTGTATCCAGGAGGAGACCGTAGCAGCCGGAAGAAGGGTTCTAGTCTGTCCCTGAAAACATAAACCCCCCCCCAAGAGCGAGGGTGCTTGGTGAGCGGTTTCTGTGTAAAGATGGGTTCTGCCTTAGTGTGGGAGGATAAGATTGAGGGAGATTCGGGGAAGAAGGATAATATTTATGGTTGGAGGAATGAGGGGATCAGGAAGAGGCCGGCTGCAGCAAGACCCTGCCCCTGTCTGTCCCCAGTAAGAGGGGAATAGGAGGCGCAGGGCAGGATGGAGACAGGGCTGTGGGAGGGAGACGCCATTAATTCGGGAGCAGACAAGGGCAATCTTCCACACAAGACTTGAGGTCATTGATCAGGTTTTATGTTCCTTGGCCTTTAATTTGAGATTTCGCGGATCGGCTGATGACAAATGCTGGGGTGGGGCCTGGTGCGGAATCTGCTGTCATGATGTGCACAATTGTTCTCCAAAGACAAAGTTACAGGTATGGGGGGTGGGGGGGGGGGGGGGGGGGTGGGGGGGGTGGAGAGACCTTAGATATGGATTTCAGGACTTAGCCATTAACTCAATGCAAGACTTACTCAAGTAGTATTTCAGTAAATACAGCCTGTATCACGGACCCCACGCAGAGAGGCACGTGGAAATTAATTGAGTGAAAGAAAGGGGGGGCTCAAAGAGTGGTGCAGGAAATAGGGATTGATGGTTTCTGGAGAAACTGGGACAGGAACTTCTGTCTTGGTTACAGACTCTATGCTATGGATGGGCTGCACCTAAATGAGGAGGGGGCAGCTGTATTGAGGGACAAAATAGCAAGGAAATTGGAGGAGTATGTACACTAGAGACTGGAGGGAGGGCAACTACACATATGGGAAATAGTAATAAATCAAGGGGTGGAGAGGAGGTCGGGGGTGATAGTTGATAAATACAGGATTAATTGAATGAAAAAAAATATTCTGGATTCTGTCTGGTGGAGGCTCTGGGGTCAGAGATATAGAAGTCTGCAATGGAGCAGATTGGTTTCTTTTCCATTAGGGTTTCCAGGCATGACCAGTGGTTTAGCTGGTCTTAATGTTCCGTTGTCTCGCTCCCTTTACCACATTTTCCCACCCTTGGTTGAACTTGATGGACACTGTTTCGTTTTTCAACCGTACTAATTGATCCAGTCATGGCCAAAGTTTTGTTTGAGATTACACAAATATTAATATTGTCACATATCTGTTGCCCTCTGGTCATTATGTGTGTTTTGTCAGATGTTATTAATCACATACAGAAATACAAGTGCAAATCATATTATTGATTAACAAAAGCTGTTATTGACAGAATGAGTTAATGCAGCAATGTTCAATTATTTCCAGTGTTGACCCTTCTCTTCAGACCTCTGCAATTCTCCCTGGCATGCTCTTCAACAACTTCCTGGACCAAATCCTGACTGATAGCATCCAGTTTCTTGCACACAATCAAGGCTATGCATTTGTCACAATTGTGTTTGTTTGGCCACACCTCTTCTTGATGAATGACCCAAGTTCTCAATGGATTAAGTTCTGGGGAGAGTTTCCAGACCATATGGACCCAAAATCTCTATGTTTTGTTCCCTGAGCCATTGTAGTTTATCACCTTTGTCTTTATGCAAATGCTCCATCATGCTGGAAAAGGCATTGTTTAATCACCAAACTCACTTGGACTGTTTGGGAGAATTTGCTCTTGAGACATTCTGGTACCATTCTTTATTCATGGAAATAGTGTTTTTTAGGCAAGGCTGTTAGAGAGCGATTCCCTTTGGCTGAGAAGCAACCCCTACAACATGAATGTTGTTCTGATCTTTACAAGTTGGCAGTGAGACTAGAACTGGTGTATCGCTCACATTGTCTTCATGAGAAAATGTGACTTTACCCCAGTACCCTCATCAGTCCACTCCCTGTCATTTGGCAGAATTCCTCTGGCCCTGATGTTTTTTTCTTCTGGAGAGCTGAAGTGGCTTTCTTTTCTGCCCTCCTTGACACCAGGCTTGCTCCCATGATTCCCGCTCTCATGTGGTATTTGCAATAGCACATCACACCTTCCTCTGCATCCTGAGCCAAGCTCTGCACTGCGGTAGCCACGATTCCGAAGCTGAAACACTTTAAGATGACGGTCCTGGCGCTTGCTGTCTTTTCTTAGGACCGCCCTGGAGCCTTTTTGGCAACAATGTGGAAACCTCTCTCCTTGAATTCCTTGATGATGCGATATAGATTGTTGACGTGAGGTGCAATCTTCTAGCTGCGAAACTCTTGCCCTTTTAGGCCCAGTTTTGTGCAGTGCGCCATGATACTGCACGTGTTTTCTTTAAGTCTAACCAGGTTGTTTAGAATAACCATGTTAACAGAAAGAAACAATGAATAGCCGAATCACCAGCCTCCTTTTAAAAGTGTCCAGTGGTGTGATTCTTACTTAATCATATTACAGATTGATTATCTGTTCCAGCCCTGTCCTCATCAACACCCACACCTGTGTTAATGGAGCAAACTCGCCTAAACAATGTTTGAGACTGGTCCCTTTTAAGGCAGGCCTGGCAATGAAGTTTGAAATGTGTTTTGGGGGAAAAAGTAATTTTCTAGGCAACTAATTGACTTTGCAATTAATTGCTGTTATAGCTGATCACTCTTTCAATAACATTCTGGAGGTATAGTGCACCGTTCCATTATAAAAACCTTATGCAGCGTAGACTTTGTAAAAATTAACATTTGTATCATTGCCTCAAAACTTTTGGCCAAGACTGTACGAAATAGAAAAATCTCAATTGCAGCCGACCATGCCAAGAGTCATGAACACACAAGAATTAACTGCTTATTATAATGTCCTGAAGTAAAAAATATGTACAGAGCGTGAGGATAACTAGAGACATTCGGTCCGCTGATTCTCCCTCTATAGACACGGCCGGCTGATCCCCTCTATCGTAGTACACGGCCGCTGATCTCCCTCTATCGACACGTCCAGGGGGACGAGTTCCCCCCCCCCTATAACATACGGCCGGTGTATCCCGATCTCCCCCCACCTTCCTATAGACACACGGCCGGCTGATCCCCTCTATAGACACGGCCGGCTGATCCCCTCTATAGACACGGCCGGCTGATCTCCCCCCTATAGACCGGGCCGGTACTGAGTTCCCTCCCCCCCCCCTATAGACACGACGGCCGAGGCTGATTATCTCCCCCTCCCCCTCATAGACACGGCCGTGGCTGATCCCCCCAGATAGACACGGCCAGGCATGATCCCTTATAAAGCATGGCCTAGACGATCACTATAGACACTGGCCTGCGGCTTGATCCAGCGTGTCTATAAGACAACGGCCGGGTGAATCGCCTATTATTATATCAAGGACTAAATGATCCCTATAGACATGCCTGGCAAAGAAGATGCATGTCTATGTACGGATCAGTGGGTGACTGAGGGCAGGAGTCTGATTGGGATGGTGGGGGGCCTGTCTGAGGAGATGTATGGGGATGTACAGATAAGAAGGAGCAGGTGACTGACAGGAGACTAAGCATAGTGGTGGTGACTGTATGAGGAGATGTATGAGTGAATGTACAAGGTCCTGAGAGGGTGGGGAGTTGCTAGAATTATGAGAAGGAGACTGACTTGTTAATTGGTGTGGTCCAGTATTGAGGAGATGTATGTGTATGTACAGATAAGAGGGTGGAGGATGCGGGTGACTGAGGGAAGGAGACTGATTGGAGTGGTGACTGGCCGGCCTGAGAAGATGTATGTGTGTGTGTACAGATAAGAGGGTGGAGGATGCAGGTGTTGAGGGAAGGAGACTGGGTATGGTGGGGCCCTGCCTGAGAAGATGTGTGTACAAAACAGAGGGTGAAGGATGCTGGTGAATAAAGGAAAGAGACTTTTTTGATGGTTGAATGGGGGCCTTGCCTGAATCTGATAGTGTGTATGGGCCAGAGGGTGAGGATCGAGTGACTAAGGGAAGGAATGATTCACCGGAAGTTGAGGGCCTGTATGAGAAGATTTAATGATGTCATGTATAGATCAGAAGGATAGTGTCTATGTTAAGAGGAATGAGATTGTGAGATGTGAGGGGGTGGTGGGCATCCTGGAGATGTGATATTTACAAATGATTCGTTTGGATTGATTGCAGAGTGATTACATGTAATAGGAAACTTTGATTAGGGTCGACTAGCACAAATTAATTTAGGATCTGTAACGGACATTGGTAGTAGGAACCGCTGGCCACCGCATGCGATGGAAGTAAGCCACGCACAGGAACTGGAGGAATCTAATTATCCCCCGGTTGACTTCACCAAGCCCGCCGCAAAGCGGATGACTTGCTGCTGCGTGAGGCCTACCAGGTCTTTCCCCCCGACGTGCACTATCTTGACGGCGTAGCCGAGGTGCACGAGTACGAAAGTCGTTATCCAAGAATCAGTAGGGCGTGGGCAGGCAGTATGGTCAAGGGCAGGCGGCAAGTGGTTCGGGAGACGTGGACAGCGGTAAGGTACCAGGGCAGCGCGGTACTAGAAGTTATTCAGAGAGGAGTCGAGAGAAACGTACAAGTCTGTACACGGCAAGCAATAGACTATCAGTAACGCTTTCTCAAAGGCACGTGCAACAAAGATCCAGCGGGGTAAGGTGACTTGGGGTGCCAGAAACCTAAATAGAGACTAGAGCCTCGTAATAGAGCCAATTACCTGCTCACTGTCCCTTTAAATCTACAAGAACAGCGCGCGCGCGCTTAGGGGTCGCGCAATACGCATTCCGTGCCAGCAGGGGACGCGGACCGATACAGGGGAGGCGCGTTCTAGTAGGAGACGGACGATGCGCCCACGGGCGACAGTAGGACCCCGCGGCGGCACCGTTCCCCAGCCGGGGACCTGCCGCGGGGACACGGAGCGACCGGCGGGTCCGTGACCGGACCCGCGGCGAAACCCGTTACAAGGTCATGTTGTAGTGACTGGTACAGGGTAGAGCCAAAAAAAAAACAAAAGTGGGAACAGCACAGAAATTCCACATAAGACCATAAAAAGGTCAATAAAAACTCAAAGTCCGTCCCAATCCAGCTAATCCTCAAACTCACCACTGTAGGATACATAAAACAAAAAAAAAGATGGTTTGGACGACAGCACTAGTAAGAAAGCAGGAATCAGCTTTATTCCAAGTTGAGAAACACCATCACAAACGTTTCGCCTTGTCAGTGCATGGCCTTCATGCTGCTTGAAAAAAGGCCCATGCACTGTTACAGGCCGAAACGTGTGGATGGTGTTACTCACTCTGGAATATAAGCTTGATTCCCTTCTTTTACTAAGGCTGTTCTGTCAAACCATCCTTATGGTACAGTGAAGCATCAGTTTGTGACTCGCAAATATAGAGTGAGTCCTGCTGCTGCAATTCACTCCAGATTAGAATAAGGGAGAGTGTTGTAGACTGGGAACAGACTATAAGGTACAGAGTTACAGTAGTCAAGATGAGAATGCATTAGAGCAACAATCAGAGTTTTCCTCATTTCCATAGTGATGGTGAAGTATGGATTTTGGAAATGTTTTTGAGGTGCAGAAAACCTGGTTACTAGAGTTTTAGGAAGAGAACATGTTGTTAAGGACAGCAGCCTGACGGTCACTGGTGGTCTGTAGTAGCACAGGGGTTATGCTGCAGAAAGAGGTTGATGATTATCAGCGCAGAGGTAGTACTAAAAGCCAATGGGAGCTGTGTAGAATAAAAAGAGGAAGGATCTAGCAATTATCTATTACAAACCCAGAAAGAAAATCTGAAATAGGAACTGGTGCATGGATGCGGCTATTAAGGGTCACATGTAATGAAACGCTCTAGGTCTTAAAACTCTACTGAGTGAGTTATGCCCATGAGCAAACCAAACAGAGCGCCATCACTTCATATTTTCCAGACATTTGTGAAATCAAAAGTGTGGCTTTGGTAAGCCCAAGAGTTCAACAAATAGAGTTTTAGACCTTTAAACAGTTTTTTCTTACATGTGGCCTAAGTGACTGGCCAAGAAGAGTAGGATAGATACTGAGAATACACAAATAACCTTGAAACCATTCGCGGATATAAGGAGAAAGTGGTGATTTACGGTGTCGAACGCTACAGAAAGATCCAGAAGGAGCAACAACGAGGAGTTGCCCTGAGATTAGCCGACAGAGAGAAACAATGTAACTTCAACTATGTGTAGTTTCTGTGGATTTGCCTGATTGTACAGGTTAGAAGAATGTGTTTACAGAAAGATGGGTGGAAATAGCAAGAGTAGACCAAGTGGATGCCAAGGAGTTATAGAGAAGAGGCGAGACTTTTTTTCATGTGCCCCAAATTCGATGTTATTGTACAGTCAATGTTGATTTCTTCCATTTTCTACTATTGCACCAACAGTTTCTCCTTCTCACCCAGCATCCTTACTTTTATGGTTTTGTTGCCCATTTCCCAGCTTTGTGCAGGTCTATGATCTTTCCGGACATCCTTAGTAAGAATCTCTTTGGTCTTGCAAGTTGTAGAGGTTAGAGTCTGACTGACTGAGTCTGTAGGACTAGGAATCCTTCTATAAATGTGACTGAGTTAAGACAGCTGTCTTTACTGCAGGTATACGAGCTAGTAAGAGTTCAAAACTGTTCTGTAGAAGCCAGAATCTATGGTTGGTAGGGATCAAATACTATCTTCTCTCATAAAAATGCAAATAAATTTTATATAATTTATAAATATGTGATCTACAGGATTTTATTATTTGAATCATTCTATCTCTAATTGTTAAAATAAAAACAATCAAAAACATTAACCGTACCCTTAAAATTATAGACTGTTCATGTCTTTTGTCATTGGAAACTTACACAGTGCAAGGGAGCAAATAATTATTTCCTTCCACTTAGTAACTATGCCCATTTATAGGCTGATATAAACCATACCGCAGAATATCATAAAGTAACCCAAAACAGAAGAGGTATGTAGAGGAGCAGGTGGTTTAGAAGGAAGAGATGTGCGAGAAATGATAAGACAAGTTACCAATTTGTTACATTGATAGGAGCCTGGAAGAAGAATATTTAGTTAGAGAGATTAGGGAATCGTTTCAAGCAGAGGAGATACCAGTCCATACAAATTGAGCAGAGCAGTCCATATCTATAGTGCCAGTGCTTGTCATAATATACAATATGTGATGGAGCACTTATTCCGGTTTCACCTTGGCCAGTGCTTGTGCTATGGAACTTCCATTGTCATTTCTAGAACTAGTCTTAGAGGCAACAAGGACACCGCAGATATGATTCATAGAGTGGATGGAGTCTAATACCAAGCAGAAACAGAGCTAATTCCCTGGACTACTGAGCAAGGGACTTGGGGCTAAGTTGAGGCTACAGAGCAAGACTGGGGGAAAATTTGTGCAAGTGGGGGTAAGCAACTGGCTCAATGATAGAAAACAATGGTGGTAATAACTAACCACACTTCAACATTACAAACGTAGGCATATCTATTGCATAGCGCTATGGCTCTCTTGCTACTGCTAGACTGCTTGCAAAAGCGACGGATTGCCCCCTGTCATAAAATGTTCCAACCAATATTGGAAATAGCAAGCATAAAATACTTTAAAACAACTTTATATTGTGAAACATATAACTAAAATTATCGTAAACCCCCCACCTATGCAGTGCTTAGTTAAGCTACTTGTGATTCCTTTTAAAGAGTCCTAGACGGCAGTAGGAGAGCAAGATACCATAGTCCAAGTGTAGCATCTCCTCGGGCGTGTCCACATGTGCTGGACGCCCGTAGAGGAGGACAACAGGTAAAAGGCTGGAAAACGCGTGTACAATTCAGAGGCTAGTCCTGCCCTTCTTCAAACCCGTTAGTTTCCTCATAATCACTTCCCTTATACTCAACATCACAATGGATCCAAGAAAAGGTAACACGGTTTACTACAGGTATAAACCAATTTATAAAAACAGTCATCGTAAATTCAGATTCTCATTCATGCCTAGAGGAGCTAACTTGTGTTCATTTTGAAAATCCAGAACGACTCTCTCAGGAGCAGGGTTTCTTTCAAATTTTTATCATTTTGCGCTATCACTTCCTTAAAGACCGCACCATTATGAGATCATGCCACAGTGTGTTTATGTTCCTAAGAAGTGCCCTAGCCACTGTGTTTCTCCAAATCTTGTCGTTTTTTTTTCTACATTTGGGTTATTTCAGCAAGACAGAAGACTAAATGCGTATGGAGGATTTGTGCTCATGTATTCGAGTTTCTTTAATTGACGCATGGGTTTGGTCCGACAAGTCCCCTTACCGCATGGGCTCTTATAGGAATACACTACACCCTTTGAAATTCCACGTAAAAGGTTTCCCTTATGAAATATTTTATACCTCTTTAGTGGATGGGAGATGAAAGGAACCTTTTATACAAGCCACTGCAAATACAGCACCAAGGCAGGGAAATAACCCGTTGTAATTTGCTCTTAGTATTTCGTTTTTATTTCCTGTGTCTTTATACAGCTGTGACGAGACAAATCACATTTCCCTACATGCGGCCCTTTTTATAACAAACCAAGGTATGTTGTAAATAGTTTGCCCTTACTAGAATCTATTGATAATAGATAACAATAATTACTTAATGGAATGACGTATTAAACCACTGCTCACACACCCTATCAAAGGTCTAAGAAGACATGAGTCTTCCGTCTCATCTATTTTTCTTTTGATTTTAAACAATATTGTCCCTGTTAAAACAATCTGATCTCCTCTGCTAGTTTCTCCAAGTGTTCTTCTCTCTTGTAGCCTCTCAGCCTATAAATTTATCATATAATAAATTTTTCTTGTTCACAATAAGCCTAGCCTCTAGACATATTCTCCTAGCTCTGATCAACAGTCCGTTTTCTTGAATTCCTCGTAAATAAATGAGGGTTGCCGTGTTGACTGCGGATCTATGAATACATTGTTTCTATCAATTGGTTTTTTAATACAGATAAGTCCCTAAATCTAATGGCGCCTTAGCTTATTTCTACATCTAAATAGCAGATCTTTTCTTTATCTATGATTAGAAGTAAATTGTTATAGATGATTGTGCCCTGATATAGATGAGGTGAATAAACTCATTGAGTTCTTCAGAGTGTCCTTTCCAGAATGACAAACACGTCATCCGACGTATCTCCTCCAAGTGGAAAAACCTTGATAATAGTCATGTATGGTGTACACGAATTCTTTTCATAAACTATCATTCTCAGAGAATTAGCTATGCTCGTCGCTGCCGGCGAGCTCCATCGAGACTCCTGTCAGCTGGAGAAAAGAGTTCATTTCCAAATTTAAAATGATTCTTAGGATATCAGTTTCAAGGATGGTCATGATAAAAATTAATCTCAGTCATTGGATAAGCTGGATCATTCATGAGCGCTTGTCCTCTAACTGTTTTCTAAGCTTCCTGATAGGGGATATTAGGTGTAGAGTGATTTTATATCCATAGTGCAAAACAACCATAAAAATTATCATCAACTTACACTAAAGCTGTTCGAGATTTCTCCAAGAACTTCCTGTATCACGAAGTGTAGGGGGTCATTCCTGATATATTTCATACTGTGATAGGCTAGTCTACATGATAGCCAGGGTTACCAAGAAGAGGACCCTCATGTCGGGGATCACAAGTTGGCCGGCCGGAGGTCCTCTCAGTTGATTTATAGTACCTTTGCACTTAGGTATAATATGGGAATACGAGGGATTTGAGCAAGAAAGCGAGATTTTTCTTTAGGAGTATGATGCCCTCATTTCTAATGCCTCCACCAGGAAATCCTCTATTGTTATACGAACTTTCTGTGTTGTGTCTCGATCCAATTTTTTACACTACAGGATCGTTCAATTGGGAGGAAGCCTCCTGTATATATTCAAGCCTATCTTGCACCACCACCGCTCCCCCCTTGTCGGCTTTTTTAATAACAATTTTATCATTATTTTTTAATTCGTTAAGAGCTACTCTTTCCTGAGTGGTTGGTATGTTCGTGAGTTTATTGTGTTTTCACTGTATCTCATTTTCTCTACACCTCTCGATATCACTAACTGCAGACACAGCTCCAGTGATGGATTAAGAAATCTTGGGTCAACAAACTTCGACTATGGGATTTCAATATACTGGGGATGTTATCTCCTTGTTTACAAGTATTATGCCCCAAAAAAAAAACGTAACGTAAACCAAACGTCACACGGTTTTCCCAGCCTTTTCCTGTCTGTCTCTCCTCTACGGGCGTCAGCACATGTGGACACGCCGGGAGATTGCTACACATGGACTTTGGATCCTGCTCTCCTACTGCCGTCTATGGACTTTAAAAGGAACGCATGTAGCTTAACTAAGCACTGCAAGTTACATATTTTAGTTATATGTTTCCCAATAAAGTAGTTTTAAGTATTTTCTGCTTGCTATTCGATATTGGTTAATTAACGGTACATACTCAGACTTGATCCCTGTTACTAATGGGGACCACAGGGGTCAGTATTTGGCCCTATACTCTTTAATATTTTCATTAATTATCTCACACATGGATTGCACAGTAGAATATCGATCTTTGCAGATGATACTAAGCTCTGTAAAGTCATCAGCACCATAGAGGATAATGTTCTATTACAAAGGGATCTGGATAAGTTGGAGGCCTGGGCAGAGAAGTGTTAGATGAGGTTTAACACTGATAAATACAAGGTTCTACACATGGGAAAGAAAAAGCCAATCCATGATTACTTGTTACACGGCAAAAAGCTGGGAAAAAGTGACTGGAGAAGGACGGGAATCCTGGTGGACAGTAAACGTAACTGTAGCAGCCGGTGTCAGGCAGCAGCTGCCAAGGCTAATAGGATCATGGAGTGTATTAAAAGGGGCAGAGATGCACATGATGAGAAGATTATTCTTCCATTATATAAGTCACTGGTTAGACCACACATGGAATATTGTGGACAGTTTTGGGCACCAGTGCACAGGAAAGACATTGTAGAGCTTGAACAGGTCCAAAGGCGGGCAACAAAAATAATAAAAGGACTGGGTGGACTACACTACCCAGAAAGATTAGCAAGATTAGGGGTATTTAGAGAAAAGACGCCTTCGGGGGGACATAATAAATATGATTAAATATATTAATGGTCAATATAGAGATCTCTGCTAGGATATATTTATACCCAGGACTGGATCTAGAACAAGGGGCGTCCTCTACGCCAAGAGGAAAGAAGGTTTCTAGATAAACATAGAAAGGGATTCTTTAAGAGCAAAGAGACTGTGGAACTCTCTGCCAGAGGAACTTGTCATGAGGAATTCACTAACAGAGTTCAAAAAGGGTTTGGATGCATTTCTAAATGTAATAATATAACAAGTTATAGTGACCGGGATTCTGGAGAAGGGTCCGGATATATTTCTAGATGTAATAATATAACAAGTTATAGTGACCGGGATTCTGGAGAAGGGTCTGGAGACATTTCTAGATGTAATAATATAACAAGTTATAGTGACCAGGATTCTGGAGAAGGGTCTGGATACATTTCTAGATGTAATTATAGAACAAGTTATAGTGACCAGGATTCTGGAGAAGGGTCCGGATATATTTCTAGATGTAATAATAGAACAAGTTATAGTGACCGGGATTCTGGATAAGGGTCTGGATACATTTCTAGATGTAATAATATAACTAGTTATAGTGACCGGGATTCTGGAGAAGGGTCTGGATACATTTCTAGATGTAATAATAAAACATGTTATAGTGACCAGGATTCTGGAGAAGGGTCTGGAGACATTTCTAGATGTAATAATAGAACAAGTTATATGGAGAAGGGTTGATCCAGGGATTTATTCTGATGCCAGATTGGAGTCGGGAAGGAATTTTTTCCCTAAAATAAGGACAATTGGATTCTACCTCATGGGGGGAGGGGAGGGTGCCTTCCTCTGGATCAACACTTTAGCAAAATAGGCTGAACTGGTTGAACGCCTGTCTTTTTTCTGCCTTACAAACTATGTGACTATGTAACTATGACATTATAGCAGCAAGGGAAATGAATCCCCAAATATCCAATATCTCAGTATAGGATATTTTAAAAATCCACACCTTAGCTAAGCGCATAAAATATCCTTTAGCCAATACAATAATAGCTTATTTATTAATTTACCAGAAAAAATGAATTATCACACTTAAACCCTAATCATATAAAAACAGTATATAAAATAATTGTAGCAACCAGTAATAAAACTGACCCTTATAGAGAACAACGCGTTTCGTGTATATAACACTTCCTCTGGTTCATTCCACTGATAATGGTATCGATGTTATATACCTATACCACTATTATTGTATTGCCTAAAGGATATTTTATGCGCTTAGCTAAAGTGTGGATTTTTAAAATATCTTTGTCAGGACTGTCAAGGACACACACTAAGACACAGACAAGTGAGGCCTTGACACTGGTCCCACCCTCTGTCCCTGCCTTTTGGGGGAACCCGACTCCTTAATAGGCCGGCCCCAACCAGAAGACTGAAGACTACACTGAGCCATGTGAGACGCAGACAGAGACAAACAAACACAGAACAAGTAGGAATAGTGGGACGGTCCTAGTCGGCAACGAGACGAGCAGCGCAGTACAAAATCGACAGACCAAGAGTAACCGGGAAACACAAGCAGAGTCAGAGTAATACAGGAGATCCAAAGAGAGACAGGTGAACTATAGGGACAGAGCCAATATTGCAGGCAGAGGAAGGAGGAAGCAGTGGCTATAAATAGGGAAGGGGAGGAAGAAGAGCAGAAACGATAGGAAGCAGAAACTGTCAATCACCAGAGAAAAGATTAACCCCTAGGAGTGCTGGAGGATTCCTGGCCACAGGGCGCTAACCAGAAATCAATTAGGATCCCAAGTCTAGGACCAGTTCACACAGGAAAAAAGCCATGCTGCAGTTATGGTCACAGCGGCTGTGGCCGGCGACCAGAGCCAGATGGCGCAAATGTGACAGTACCCCCCTTTCTATGAGGGGCCACCAGACCCTCCTTTGGTCCCCCTTCCTTGGAAGGGTTGACTTGGTGAAATTTTGTCACCAGTCTGGGAGCGTGCAGGTCCCTAGCTGCCGCCCACACCCGCTCCTCTGGACCATAGCCCTTCCAGTGTATGAGGTACTGGAGAGCATTCTGAACTCTGTAAGAGCCAATTCTACATTTTATTTCGTACTCTAGCTCCCCTTGTATGACCACAGGGTGAGGAGGAGTGCGACCGACCACAGCAGGAATGTACTTTTTCAGCAGAGACTTATGAAACACCAGATAAATGCGGAGTGAACTCGGAAGGCGCAGTCTGAAAGACACCGAGTTAACAATTTCAGTAGCAGGCAGAGGAAGGAGGAAGCAGTGGCTATAAATAGGAAAGGGGAGGAAGAAGAGGAGAAACGATAGGAAGCAGAAACTGTCAATCACCAGAGAACAGATTAACCCCTAGGAGTGATGGAGGATTCCTGGCCACGGGGCGCTAGCCAGAAATCAGTTAGGATCCCAAGTCTAGGAACAGTTCACACAGGAAAAAAGCCATGCTGCAGTTACGGTCACAGCGGCTGTGGCCGGCGACCAGAGACAGATGGCGCGAACATGACAAACCTATACTGAGACATTGGACATTTGGGGATTTGCAAATATCGGATAAACTCCAACTGAGCTCGATTGCTGAGAGTATCTCACATACATAAGGAGTGTCGTACCTCGATCATAGCACATCCAATAAAGGTGAGCAATAGGATTTTTCTTAATCTTTGGAAATACATCACCTTGGATAACACACCAGGGTGCACTTGTACCTGTTTTTTCTCTTTGTCTAACTATGACATTAGACCAGAAGGCATGTACAGGCAGTCCCCAGGTTACATACGGGTAAGGGACTGTAGGTACGTTCTTAAGTTGAATTTGTATGTAAGTCGGAACCAATATATTTAGTACATGCATGGTGTATATGTATGGTTTATAATTATAGGCAGGTATATGTCCCCCAGCAGGTATATCTCCCCCATAGCAGCTATAGGCAGGTATATGTCCCCTCATAGGTAGGTATAGGTCCCTCATAGCAGGTATAGGTCCCCATAGCAGGTATAGGTCCCCCATAGCAGGTATAGGAAGGTATATGTCCCCCATAGGTAGGTATATTTTCCCCATAGCAGGTATAGGAAGGTATATGTCCCTCATAGGTAGGTATAGGCAGGTATGTCCCCCATAGCAGGTATAGGCAGGTATGTCCCCCATAGATAGGTATAGGCAGGCATGAACCCCATAGCAGGTATAGGCAGGCATGAACCCCATAGCAGGTATAGGCAGGTATGTCCCCCATAGCAGGTATAGGCAGGTATGTCCCCCATAGTAGGTATAGGCAGGTATGTCCCCCATAGCAGGTATAGGCAGGTATGTCCCCCATAGCAGGTATAGGCAGGCATGTCCCCCATAGATAGGTATAGGCAGGTATGTCCCCCATAGCAGGTATAGGCAGGCATGTCCCCCATAGGTAGGTATAGGCAGGCATGTCCCCCATAGGTAGGTATAGGCAGGTATGTCCCCCATAGATAGGTATAGGCAGGTATGTCCCCCATAGGTAGCTATAGGCAGAGCTTATTAAAAAAAAAACAAACACAAATACTCACCTCGCTCCCCCGCTGCTCCGAGGCTTACCTCGCCCTCGGTCTTCTGGCACAGGCCGGTGATGTCATCAGGCCACGCTGGCAGCGTGATGACATCGCGCGCTGCCTGTGCCGGAGACTCTGGAAGGTCGCATGTCAATAGAGGCTTCGGCTCTATGCGCTCCGGGAGGAGCGCATAGAGCCGAAGAAATCCCCGCCGGTGCCCGGGCCATGGCAGTGCCCGGACGCCGACGGGGACCAGAGAGTCAGCTGCATGCGTTTCCAGGAGTCGCATGGAGCTGCGAAGATCGCTGATGGCGCCCGGGCCATCGCAGCGCCCGGACGCTGTCAGCTGTCCCTGAGTCGGAGATTCACTGTAATAGGCAAGACCAGCATATATATATATTGGCCGGTTCCCTGTGCGTTTCCCTACTGAAGAGCATCGCCAATATGTTCTTCAGTGGTTAACACACCCTGCATCCAGCAGTTTTACCTCCTCTTCCTCTTAGTCACGGCCACGAATGTCGTCGTCATCATCATCATCAGTCCAACCTGAAGCAAACACAGGCGGAATGTAACAACCCAATATACAGACCACCCCAGATAATCCATATTCTGAAGACTGTTTCGAATGGCGCCGCAGCCGCAACTCGGGCTGCAGGTGCCGTCGCAGCTATGCTGGTGCCCCCGCTACTGGGGCAAGTGCCGCCAATGCCCGGATGTCGGGCGACGGGCGCACTCGTCCCCCTGCGTGCCGGTACTCACCCGGCCGCGCTCCAGTCTCTCAGCAGCCTCCTGTGCTTTAGGGCGTGCGAGCGCCGTCTCTGTGAGATTTAAAGGGCCGGCGCGCCGCTAATTGCCAGGCGCTGCCTCTATATTACCTGGGCCCGCCCACTCCCTGCCGGATCTTTAGTGACTTTGCCTATAGAGAAAGCGTTTCCTGAAAGTCTTGTTCTGATCTTCCGTGTACCGTACCATTTGCCTCCGGCTCCTGACCACGAACCTCTGCCACCTGCCCTGACCTTCCTACCTGTCCTCGACCACGAACCTCTGCCGCCTGTCCTGACCTTCTGCCTGTCCCCGACTACGAGCCTGCCTTACGACAAGTGGAGAGAATCAATCAGATCTTGGGGGGCTATTTGCGCCACTTTGTCTCGGCGCGACAGGATGACTGGGCCAGTTTACTTCCTTTGGCAGAGTTATCTTATAACTCCCTGGATTCGGAATCCACTGGTACCTCTCCGTTTTTCGTTGTGTATGGCCAGCATCCCCGCCCCCGATTACCATTTTCTTCTCCGTCTGAGGTGCGGCAGTGGATACTTTGGTCCAAGATATGCTTACCATTTGGAATCAGATGCGCCAGTCTCTGCAGCATGCATCTGCACGCATGAAGGTCCAAGCGGACAAAAATAGAAGACCCTCCCCAGTTTTTTCCCCTGGTGATAAGGTGTGGCTTTCGGCCAGATATATCCGGCTCAAGGTCCCCACTTACAAACTGGGTCCCCGTTATGTAGGACCATTTGAAGTACTCAGTTGCTGCCTATAAACTCTGGCTCCCACCCACCATGTGTATTCCCAACTCCTTTCATGTCTCCTTGTTGAAACCTGTGGTCCTGAACCGCTTTTCCAAGAGGATTGCTCCTCCATCTTCTGAAGCGGAGTCCACCAACATCTTCACTGTAAAAGAAATCCTGGATATGAAGACCATCAGGGGAAAGTGGCATTTCCTTATCGACTGGAACGAGTTTGGGCCTGAAGAAAGATCATGGGAGCCGGAGGACAACATCCTGGACCGTGAGTTGGTGCAGAAGTTCCTCCAGGCCAGGAAGAAAGGGAGGGGGGGGGGGTACTGTTGCGAACGGCGCTGCAGCCCGCAACTCGGGCTGCGGGCACCGTTGCAGCCTTGTTGGTGCCCCCGCTACTGGGGTGAGTGCCGCCGCTGCCCGGTCGGCGGGCGCACTCGTCCCCTGCGCGCCGGTACTCACTCGGCCACACTCCAGTCTCTCAGCAGCCTCCTGCTGCTCGGCGCGGGCATCCCCGTGCTTTAGGGCGCCTCTGTGAAAATTAAATGGCCAGCGCGCCGGTAATTGGCTAATTGCCGGGCGCTGCCTCTATATTACCTGGGCCCGTCCGCCCACTCCCTGACGGATCTTTAGTGCCTTTGCCTATAGAGAAAGCGTTTCCTGAAAGTCTTGTTCTGATCTTCCATGTACCGTACCGTTTGCCTCCGGCTCCTGACCACGAACCTCTGCCGTCTGCCCTGACCTTCCTGCCTGTCCTCGACCACGAACCTCTGCCGCCTGTCCTGACCTTCTGCCTGTCCCCGACTACGAGCCTGCCTTATGATTCTGTACCACGCTATACCTCAGCTGCCACCGCAAGCAAGGGGTAGCGACCTGGTAGACTCCCGCCGCAGCAAGTCCATCCCGCTTTGTGGCGGGCTCTGGTGAAAACCGGACCTACACACCGGAGGTCCTGCACAAATGGAACCCCCAGCTCCCATCGGTATGCTGGCGATGTTGCTCCTCAGTGGGTACGCTGCTGCATATTTTTTGGGATTGCCCAATTATTCAACCCTTTTGGTCACAGGTCAGGGAGCTTATAGCTGAGGTTTTGGGGGGTGAGGATCCCATTGGACCCTCTCACCTATTTACTGAGTGGGCCGGTCAAGGGTCTATCTAAACAGGATTCCAAACTTATGTTACATATCCTCACAGGAGCCAGGTGCTTAATTTCAGGTAGATGGAGGCAGACCACGCCACCAAGTAGAGGGGATCTCTGTCAGAGGCTCACAGAGACACGGCGAATGGAGTTTCTAACTGCCCTGCTCCATGACAAAATGGATTATTTTGACAAAATCTGGTCCGCATGGGACATGCACCAGCTTGTTGGACCATCTGGACCAGACGCCTCCCTCTTTCCACCCCCCCCCCCACTCCACCTTACCCCCTTTGTCTCATGTCCTGCGTATATATGTTTTATGCTGTTTATTTTTGATGAGGCTGGAAGTCTTTGATCTATGGCTTAATGAGTAACCATGTAAGCCTTGTCTAATTCGCAGCCTCAATGTTATTTCCGTTTAGGTTTGATTGCATATGTTCAATGCCTGATTCACACATGCCTTATACGTGTACTATATTTCTCAGGTGTCAATTTGCACCGTTGTTTTACTTGTTTTGTCACAATAATTGAAAAATCAATAAAAATTGTCAATTAAAAAAAAAACAAAACGGACCCACTTAGTCTCCGCTCCCTGGTGTGGCTTACACCATCGCTTGCGGTGGTCCAGTGGATCCACTTCTACGACCGGGACTGTTACAAAGACATCTTTGATGACACAATGGGGTTGGGGTCAGAAGGCATTTCAAAAGATCAAGAGGCCAAAGAGGATGATTTTCTCTGCTCTGATGCCCAATCGCTGATGCCATTAGAGGAAGAGAAGGAAATTAGTCCGTTGCCAGAAATATCAAGCGGTCAGCCGTGCCTTGCAGAGCCTATGGTTTCTAGCCCACAGCTTGAGGATATCGACTGTGTGGAAGAGGAAGTCACCTGTTATGATGATGACACTGCGGATCCAATGTAGTCTTTTCAGCAGCAGCTGGTGAGCGCATCATCAGTGGAGGAGGATGGGGTAGTGTTAGTTCGGGTCCGGCCTGAGAAAAGGAGAGGGCGGTCGCACAAGTCTGCTGACATTATTCCACCAGCCATGGTCAGTGGTGGCAGCGGGAACACCAGTACTAGGTTTTCACAGTCGAAGAGGTTCAGGACCTGTGAAGCCTGGGCCTTTTTCGTTCAAGCTTCAGATTCTCTGATGTCATATGCCAGATTTGCTTTCAACACGTCAGTCGAGGGAAAAAAATATGAAGCGTTTAAGCACCACCAGCATGAACAGGCACATGCATGTGAAGCATGAATTGCTGTGGAAGAATTATTTGCAGAAAAAAGGCCAAATAGGTCATAGGCTTCCAACCACTGTGACCTTTTCTGCCTCCTACGCTGCCACTTCCAAGCCCAAGTGGTCCTCTGCTGCCAATGTGCCAGAGCAACATGAGCAAGCACCATCCCCAGTCCCAGACACTGTTTGCCGATTCCCACCAGACACACAGCCTACACCTTCCCCTTCTACCAGTCTGACCTGCATGCCGTACAGCAGCCAGTCCAGCAGCCAGGTCTGGGAGCAGAAGAAACACCCAACCGTCCCAAAGCCAAAAGCCTGAATGTTGGCATTGCCAGGCTCTTGGCCTTGGAAATGTTGCTGAGCAGGCATTTCTTTTCCAGAAAAACAGTCCCTGCCCTGGCCCACCACGTTGTCAAAAAGATCTCCAGCGTGTCGACTGCATCTGTGTCCACCAAAGTCCATCTCACTACAGACACATTGACTAGTGAGCATAGTTAAGGGCGTTACATCTCACTGACTGCTCACTGGGTGAGTTTGGTGGTTGACAGTGCCTCTGAAGATGGGTCTCAGCCGACACTCTTCCACACTGCAGGGATGGTGCAGAGTCGAAATCCCCAACCTTGATGGGTAGCATCACGTGCCAAGAGAAACCAGGCCGTCTTGGAGACCGTCAACACACAGGTCAAGAGCTGTGGTCAACTCTGCATACTCAGACCTACCAGTGGCTGGGTGCTAAGAACCTGGCACCAGGCAAGATGTGCGACAATGAGAGAAATCTCCTTGCTAACCTTAGGATCGTTAGACTTTCGCACATCCCTTGCCTGGCACACATCATGAACCTGGTTGTAGAGAAATTTCTCAAGTGCTACCCCGGTCTTGACTGTCTGCTGAAGAAGGTTTGAGGTCAGCAGACATTTGCACCCTGCTTTGGCATGACTGGCAGCATCATCTGGGCCTCCCAGTCAACCGTCTAATATGTTATGTGGCAACACGTTGGAATTCCACCCTCCACATGCTCCAGTGGTTGTGGCAGCAGCGTAATGCCATTATGCAGTACAAAGTGTCGCATGACCTGCCTAGCAGTGGTGAAGACCTTAGGGTGTTGACCCATAGAGAGTGGAGGCAGGAGAAGGATCTCTGCACCATCCTTGGCAGTTTTGTAGAGGCCACCAAAATGGTCAGTCAGGTCAATGCCTTTGTCAGCTTGACCATTGTGGTTATATTTTTACTGGAACAAGCGTTAGGCACTCTGCGACAGCAGGTCCCAGCAGTGATGATGGAGGAGGAGGAGTAGATGGACATAGAGCCGTACTTGCTGGAGGAAGTAGAAGGTCCGACTGTTTCGCAATTGTATAGGTCTTCTTTAGTCGGTGGTTCTAAGTCCAGGGTGGGTGCAGGACGGCAGTTCAGCTCACAAAGTAGAGCACATGAGACGAGCCAGGACTCTGGTGATGGTCAGAATGAAGAAGTGGAGGAGGGTGAGGAGGCAGGGGTGCATACCACCATTACCGATTACCCTTCAGTTTTAAGAGGTTGGCACAGATTACAGGAGAAGGATAAAGAACTGGTTAGTGCCCCTCGACCCCGAGGCTTGGGAGATCCCGACAGCATCTCACACGAGTGCTTGGATTCTACACTATCTGCAACATGATCCATGAATCAAGGCAATAAAAATGAACAGTGATTACTGGGTGGCCACCCTCCTTGATCCACGTTACAAGACAAAAGTGAGCAATTTCCTTCCACTCACATACATTGACAGTAAATTGCAGGAATTTGAGACAGTGCTCGGTGACCAACTCGAGACATCTGTTTCATCTTCTTCACATTATGATGTCACGGTGGAATAATATCAGCAACGTGGCAGCAGTAGAATGGCAAGTAGCCGCAGCAGCATCGTTTGACATTTATCAAAATGAATCAAGAGCGGATCTTTGATGATTTTGTTGCCCCGGTTGCCAATGGCACCGACTAGTAAACTGTAGCACATTTTCTTGACAATGTGAAATACAGTGGGTGCGGAAAGTATTCAGACCCCTTTACATTTTTTTACCCTTTGTTTCATTGCAACCATTTGGTAAGATCCAAAAAGTTAATTTTTTTGCTCATTAATGTACACTCCCCCCCCCCCCATCTTGACAGAAAAAAAACACAGACAGGTCGCTATTTTTGCAAATTGATTCAACACGACACAAACGAAATATCACATGGTCTTAAGTAGTCAGACCCATGGCACAGTATTGAGTAGAAGCACCCTCCTGAGCTAGTACAGCCATGAGTCTTCTAGGGAATGATGCAACAAGTGTTTCACACCTGGATTTGGAGATCCTCAGCCATTCTTCCTCGCAGATCCTCTCTAGATCCCTCAGGTTGGAAGTTGAACGTTAGTGGACAGCCATTTTCAAGTTTCTCCAGAGATGCTCAAACCCCCCCCCCCCCCCATAGCATGATGCTGCCACCACCATGTGTCACTGTTGGGATTGTATTGGGCAGGTGATGAGCAGTGCCTGGTTTTCTCCACACATACCCTTACAAACAACACCAAAAATTTCAATCCTACTCTCATCAGACTAGAGAATCCTATTTCTCATAGTCTGCAAGTCCTTCGTGTGTCATTTTGCAGAAATTCTTCTGTAACCTTGGCCAGATCTGTGCCTTGTCATAATTCTGTGTCTGAGCTCCTTGGGCAGTTCCTTAGACCTGATGATTCTCATGTGCTCTGACATGCACTGTAAGCCATGAGGTCTTATATAGATAGCTGTGTGCCTTTCCTAATCACGACCAATCAGTTTAATCAAACACAGCTGGACTCCAGTGAAGGAGTAGAACCATGTCAAGGAGGATCAGAAGGAAATGGACAGCATGTGAGTTAAATATGAGTGTCACAATAAAGGGTCTGAATACTTATTACCATGTGATGTTTCAGTTTTTCTTGTTTAATAAATGTGAAAAAATATCTTCTTTTCTGGATTTTTTTCTATCAAGGTACAGTGTCCATTAATGAGCACAAAAATGAACTTTTTTGGTGTTACCAAATGGCTGCAATGAAAATTTAAAGAGGTCTGAATATTTCCGTACCCACTGTACACATTTAAACTACACTACATCTCATGTCTGTAGCTCCTGTGCCTGATGCTTCTACTTATTGTATTTTACTGCTGCTAACAGCTAGATTTACAAGTCTTACGGCTGAATTTATTTTTTAAATAAATACCTGTATGACCTTGATGTTCACTGCATACACCTCTTCCTCCTCCTCCTGGCAGCCCTCCAAATCTTTTTTTTTTTTAAATGCCTCTACCTGTACTACCACCAAATGTACTAAGTCCTGTTATTCTGAACCTTGCTGTTCCCCATTGCCATGTTCTCACTGCCACCAATGGTACTGTCGTCTAATCTAGTAGAACCGGAACCTAGCTGTTCCCCGTTGGTATGTTCTCGCTGCCACCAATGGTACTGCAATCTAATCCTGATGAACCTAGGTCATTCCACGTATCCAATTTACACTTCTGGATGCTAATTGAAGCTTCTCCTCACCTGTATAGGTATAAAAAGTGACCTGAACATCATCTCACATTGACTTTAATGGGGTTCGAAATTCGAGTTCAACTCGAACTTCTCCAAGTTCGCGGTTTGACTCAAACTTTTTAGGGCTCGGCTCTTAGGACACCACTCAAGAATGAACAATGAGTCCTTCACAATGTACATCTGTGAATCCAAAAAGTTTGTATATATGTTTTTGTTTTCTCACCACCTCTTCAGTTTCCCAAATTGAGTGTCCTCCACTTTTCGTTCCCGAGCCGTATATCTTGCTGCAGAAGTCTTACAAGTGTTTTTACAGGTCACTTGTTTCTCATTATATTGATTGTGAGATTCCCAATCGTGCTTTGAATTTGTATATTGGTGGGGATCCATAGGAAGGGGATCTGCCCTGTATTTAGATCTACATAATTTGATTTCTTGGGCTTCAGTACAGGGAGTTACAGCACTTTAAGGTATCACTGACAAAGGAATCTGAGACATTCTGTAATGAGTGAGATCTTGTACTATTTTGTAGCTCCAACCAGTGCCAATATCATGTGGAGATAGAACGCCACCGCTTGGGGAGTTTGGTCTTTCTACGACAATTGTCAATTTATTAGCACATCGGTTATTACTGGAGCTCTAGACTCTATGTTTCTCAGAGGGATATGTTTACTGCAATTATACAATACAGACTATCACCCCAACAAGGACGGAATTAATGGGAACAAAAATTTTACAAAAGGTGCACAATATTTATTTTACATATATATTATAGCGCGGTCTGAGATTTACGTTGACAATATGGCCCGTTAAGACACTAACCCACAGACCTAACACAATCGTGTTCTGGACATTGTTATCGTCTGGTTAATATCCGTGAACAACCTCAGGTGTTGGAACATCAAAGGTTTGCAACTTCTCTCAGTACAGTTCAGTTTTCTGCATATTTCCTCTTAGGGAACATTACACCTTTCCTCCTGTGTGAATTATCTCATGTATAACAAGAACTGATTTCTGTTTAAAACATTTTCCACATACGAAACATTAAAAAGATGACTTCTTCCCTGTGTGAGTTTTCTCATGTAAAACGAGATGTATCTTCTGTGTAAAATATTTCCCACATTCCTTGCATGAAAATGGCTTCTCTCCTGTGTGAATTCTCTCATGTATAACAAGAACCGATTTCCTTTTAAAACATTTCCCACATTCTAAACATGAAAAAGGCTTCTCGCTTGCGTGACTTTTCTCATGTCGAACAAGACTCGATTTATCTGCAAACCCTTTCCCACATTCCTTACAAGAAAAAGGCTTCTCTCCTGTGTGAATTCTCTTATGTACAGCTAGATATGACTTTTGTATAAAAGATTTCCCACATTCTGAACATGAAAAAGGCTTCTCACTTGCATGCATTTTCTCATGTATAACAAGACTTGATTTATCTGTAAAAGATTTGCCACATTCTGAACATGAAAATGGCTTCTCCCCTGTGTGAATTCGCTTGTGTATAGGTAAATATGACTTCTTTGTAAAACATTTCCCACATTCTGAACATGAAAAAGGTTTCTCTCCTGTGTGAGTTCTCTCATGTAAAACGAGATGTGGTTTTTGTGTGAAAGATCTCCCACATTCAGAACATGAAAATGGCTTCTCTCCTGTGTGACATCTCTGGTGTGCACTTAGATTTGTTTCATTTATAAACTGTTTCCCACATTCAGAACATGAGAATGGCTTCTCCCCTGTGTGAATTCTCTCATGTGTAGCAAGAACGGATTTTCTTGTAAAACATTTCCCACATTCAGAACACGAAAAAGACGTCTTTCTCGTGTGACTTCTCTCATGTGTAACTAGATTTGATATGCTTGTAAACAGTATTTCACATATTGAACATGAGTATGGCTTCTTTCCTGTGTGAATTCTCTTATGTTCATCAGCTCCTAACTTATGGGTAAAGCATTTTCCACTTTCTAAACATAAATATGGCTTCTCCCCGATGTGAATTCTTCTGTGAGTAACAAGACTTGAGCGTATTGTAAACAGTTTCCCCATTTGACCACATGGAAACCTTTTTCCTTCTTTTTGGCCTGTACTTGTGGTAACCATCTGTGGATAAGCAGGTTCCTCATTATTGGGGGGATTATACAACAGGTCTGCACTCATAGTAACCATCTGTGGTAGGTCAGGAGAAGGTTTCTCATCATTGAGGGGACTATACAACTGTTCTGCTCTCATGGTAACCGTCTGTGGTGGGTCAGAAGAAGGTTCTTCATCATTGGGGGGACTATACAACTGATCTTCGCTCTTGGTAACCAACTGTGGTGGGCCAGGAGAAGGCTCTTCATGATTGGGGAAATTATTCGACAGGTCTGTGCTGTCACGTTCTGTATGTATATTCAGGTTATTGTGGTTTCCTCTGGAAGAGTGCTGCATGATATCTTCTTCTGCTTTATAGTTGAGCAATGACTGGCAGTTTCCTTCAGATATCTTACAGGATTTTTCTGTTAACATGAAAAATGTTTTGATGAATATTTTTTTTTTCAAACCACAAAAGGGAAACCCTGCAAACATTCCTTTTGGGCTGGGAAACCTCCTGCAGTTTTTATTAAGCTATTCTAGGCTAAGCCAGAGATGGATCCAGCAGGACCACTTACTATCACCACTTTGCTCTTTCGATATCAGGTAAATCACGCAGGAATTCCATGTTGTGCGCTGGCTTGCTGGGTATGTAAGGTGTGATAGGCTGTCTGTACACTTATCCCTCATTACACATTTCGTGATCTGTTGGCAACTGCATTGTTGAAAATGTATCATCAGTGGACAAATGTGGAAACTGAGGCGCTCCCTCTGCCATTGATATCAGAGGTAAATGTTGGCTAGGGAGCTGTGTGAGGGTGAAGCGACATACTACATTGGAGCAGCTCATCCCGAAAATGAACCAAGGGTAGCCAAATATGAGTCTAATACAACAGCAAACACTCCTGAGTATGGGGCCTTGAATGAGATGGATATCACTGCACCTCTGCTAACCCTACTGTGTATGGGGCCCCAGAGCAGACGGAAGTCACTGCACCTCTGCTAAGCCTTATAAATCCTTGTATAACGCTGTAACTTATCAGTGACGCAGTCCAGGATTTTGCTCTACACTCACTCATCACTTTTATCACATAAACCTGGACTTGATAAGATTCTGAGATGCACAACCTTGTCTGACAATCAGGTCTGTCCTCTGCCCACACATCTGGCCCTTCAATACCAATGGGGCAGCACTTTAATACAAGTGGACACCATCTGGTTAGTGACAATCTCATCATGGCTATAACCAGATCATCATGAGACAAAGTGCACATCTCCAGCTGAACTCATGGATGGGACGATGAGGTATGTACGGCCTAACGGCTGCAGTCACCAGGTCTCCGTGTTATAGAGCATCTCTAGGATGTGATGGAATAGACAGAACTAGGTTTTCCATCAGAATCTGTAATAAAGGTTTCCAGGACCTTGTTGTATCCAATTCACTAAGAATTCAGACTGTTCTAGGAAAAGGTGGCCCTAATGAAGTGGCCCCTGAGAGCAGATCCCGACTCCAGCCCCAGAAACACTGCAATAAGTGTCCATAATATATATAGAAGGGAATCACTTCCTCTCAGCTTCTATTTAACTCTTCACAAATTCTGACCTTTATGATGACATGGATTTTCCTTTTTGCCTCCAGATCTCTATTATGTGACCCCTGACTGTGGGGCTAAAGTGGATCTATCAAGTGTCCTCAGATCTCGGTTGTCAATGCAGATGTTCATCTGCACAGACAGTGCAGGTGAACCCCAAAACCTGATCTTAAGCCTCGTGTACACACCAGGTATAACACAGGATCACTTTAGAAACCTCTGAATTCACCTGTGGTCACATCTTCTGGGATCTCCTCCTTCACATCACTCATCCTCGGCTCATCGCTCCTCATCTTCTCCTCTTCAGTCTCCACTTTGCTATCAGTCAGATCTTCATCCTGATGAGACATATGGAACAATTTAGCACAAAAGAAAGACCAACATACAGTATCTCACAAAAGTGAGTATACCCCTCACATTTTTGCAAATACTGCATTACATGTTTAACTACGACAACACTAAAGATCTTATACTGAAGTAGTCAGTGTACAGCTTGTATAACAGTTTAAATTTTCTGTGCCCTCAAAATAACTCAACACACAGCCATCAAGGTCTAAACCGCTGGCAACAATAGTGAGTACACCCCTAAGTGGCAATGGACAAATTGTGCCCAATTTGCCATTTTCCCTCAAGTGTGAATGGGGGCAGGTGTACTAAATTTGTTGTTAACGCTCTCACACTCTTCTCAGACTGGTCATTGGAAGTTCAACATGGCTCCTTATGGCAAAGAACTGTCTGAAGATCTGAGAAAAAGACGTATCTAAATAAAGATGGCTGAGGCTATAAGAAGATGCCAACACCCTGACACTGAGGTGCAGCGCGGGGGCCTAGACCATACAGCAGTTTAACAAGACAGGTTCCAACCATGGTCAACCAAAGAAGTTGAGTGCACATGCTCAGTCATATCTAGAAATAAGTGCTTCCAGAATTGCCGCAGCAGTTACAGGGGTGGGGAGTCAGCCTGTCAGTGCACAGACCATACCCCACACACTGCATCAAATTGTCTGCAAGGTTGTCGTCCTGGAAGGAAGCCTCTTCTAAAGATAATGCACAAGAAAGCCTGCAGTTTGCTGTAGACAAACTACTAAGGACATGGATTACTAGAATCATGTCCTATGCTCTGATGAGAAACAATATATGGCTACTGATTTTGGAATGTCTATGCTCTGATGAGACCTAGAGAAAGTTATTGGGTTCAGATGGTGTCAAGCGTGTGTTGCGGCAACCAGGTAAGGAGTACAAAGACAAGTGTGTCTGCCCACAGTCAATCAAGGTGGCGGGAGTGTCATGGTTTGGGACTGCATGAGTGCTGTCAGCTGTGGGGAGCTACAGCTCATTGAGGGAACCACGAATGCCAACATGTACTGCGACATCCTGAAGCAGTGCATGATCCCCTCTCTTCTGGGCCACAGGGCAGTATTCCAACATGATAACGACCCCAAACACTTCCAAGACCACCACTGCCTTGCTAGAGAAACTGAAGGCAAAGGTACTGGACTGGCAAAGCATGTCTTCAGGCCTAAACCCTAATGAGTATTCGTGGGGCATCCACAAATGAAGGTTGGAGGAGCACAAGGTCTCTAACATCCACCAGCTACGTGATGTCGTCATGGAGGAGGGAATAGGATTCCAGTGGCTGCAACCTGTGAAGCTCCAGTGACCTCCATGCCCAAAAGAGTTAAGGTAGAGCTGGAAAATAATGGGGGGGGGCCACACAAAATATTGACACTTTGGGCACAATGTGTCCATTCTCACTTAGGGGTGTCCTCAATTTTACTGTCACATAGGGCCGTACTCACTTTTTCTTCTTCCATCTCTTCTCTTTCATCCTCAACCTTCACATGAATCAGATTTGCAACCTAAAGAGACAAAACCAATGAAATAAGAGCAGGTTTTTCCATTCTGGTCATATTTAGAGGGGACTTCAGCTCCCTCTACCTGATGATTCTCTGGGAAATTTCCCTCTGGACAGTCCTGGGAATACAGAGGACGGGGACATCTCTCTGCTGGATTTCTCCGACTGGATCCATCTGTAGGGAACAAACTGTGAAAGATTACATGGCTGTGGTCTATCTGATAAAAGTCACACGACATGACTTAATCTGGGGCTCCTAATCAAAGATTAATCACTGCTAGAAAATCTAACAGAGGCCGAAAATATCCACTTTTAATATGACGAACATAAAGCTTTCTTCCTAGCCGAGCAGTACAAACAGTAGTGCATCATATACATCTCACTACTCATTTTCTACATAAAGAAGGGAAAGGTCAAGCATAAATGATGCCTTCTCATTTGTCCTAACAAATCCCCCAAAAAGGGCGGCTCCCCCCATCGGTAGCTCACCCTAGACAGCCCTGGGCTATTTGTTATACGCAATACAAATAAGTCAACATGATTTACAAAACAGGCTCACGATTCGATTATTCAAATACAACCTGTTTTATGATGTTCTCCAAAATCCCGACACATATCTCCCTTGCCATCCGGGTGCCTCGGGATTTTGGAGAACATCATAAAACAGGTTGTATTTGATTAATTGATTGTGAGTCTGTTTTGTAAACAGAGAGAGTGAGAGAGAGGAGGAGGACGGGAGAGGAGGAGGAGGAAGGGAGAGAGGAGAGAGAGGAGTGGTGAGAGAGAGAGAGAAAATAAGAGGATGGGGAGAGAGAAGAAGAGGACGGGGGAGAGAGAGCGAGAGAGAGAAAAGAAGAGGACAAGAGAGACAGAAGAGTACGGGGAGAGAGAAGAAGAGGACAAGAGACAGACACAGAGAAGAGGACAGGGGACGAGAGAGAGAGAGAGGAGAGAAGGACGAGAGAGAGAGAGCGGAGAGAAGGACGAGAGAGAGAGAGCGGAGAGAAGGACGAGAGAGAGAGAGCGGAGAGAAGGACGAGAGAGAGAGAGAGGAGAGAAGGACGAGAGAGAGAGAGCGGAGAGAAGGACGAGAGAGAGAGAGCGGAGAGGAGACGAGAGAGGAGAGCGGAGTGGAGAGAATGGACGGAGAGAGAGAAGCGGAGAGAATGACGAGAGAGAGAGAGGGAGAGAAGGACTAGAGAGGAGAGGGCGAGAGAGAGAGAAGGAGAGGACGAGAGAGAGGAGGAAGGACGGAGCGAGAGAGGAAGGAGAGAGAGAGGAGGACGAGAGAGAGAGGAGAGAGGAGAGGAGGACGAGAGAGAGAGAGAGGAGAGAAGGACGAGAGAGAGAGAGAGAGGAGAGAAGGACGAGAGAGAGAGAGAGGAGAGAAGGACGAGAGAGAGAGAGAGGAGAGAAGGACGAGAGAGAGAGAGAGGAGAGAAGGACGAGAGAGGAGAGAAGGACGAGAGAGAGGACGAGAGAGAGGACGAGAGAGGACGAGAGAGAGGACGAGAGAGGAGAGAGAGAGGACGAGAGAGAGGAGAGAAGGACGAGAGAGAGGAGAGAGAAGGACAGGAGAGAGGAGAGAAGGATGGGGGAGAGAGGTACTGAGACAGGACGAGAGAGAGGAGAGAGAGAAGGACGAGAGAGAGTTGAGAGAAGGACGAGAGAGAGGAGAGAAGGACGAGAGAGAGGAGAGTTGGACGAGAGAGAGGAGGACGAGAGAGAGAGAGAGGACGAGAGAGAGAGAGAGAAGGACGAGAGAGAGAGGAGAGAAGGACGGGAGAGAGAGAGAGAAAGAGAGAGAGAGGAGAGAAGGACGGGAGAGAGAGAGAGAGAGAGAAGGACGAGAGAGAGAGGAGAGCAGGACGAGAGAGAGAGAGAGAGAAGGACGAGAGAGAGAGAGAGAAGGACGGGAGAGAGAGAGGAGAGAAGGACGGGAGAGAGAGAGGAGAGAAGGACGGGAGAGAGAGAGGAGAGAAGGACGGGAGAGAGAGAGAAGGACGGGAGAGAGAGAGGAGAGAAGGACGGGAGAGAGAGAGAGGAGAGAAGGACGGGAGAGAGAGAGAGGAGAGAAGGACGGGAGAGAGAGAGAGGGGAGACGGGGGGGAGAGAGAGAGAGAGGAGAGAAGGAGAGAGAGAGAGGAGAGTGCAATGGAGACGACGAGAGAGAGAGAGGAGAGAAGTACGAGAGAGAGAGAGAGGAGACGACGAGAGAGAGAGAGGAGAGAGACGACGAGAGAGAGAGAGGAGAGAAGGACGAGAGAGGAGAGAAGGACGAGAGAGGGGAGAGAAGGACGAGAGAGGGGAGAGAAGGACGAGAGAGGGGAGAGAAGGACGAGAGAGGGGAGAAAGGGAGGATTGAGAAGGACGAGAGAGAGGTGAGAAGGTCGAGAGGGAGGGAGAGAAGGACGAGAGAAGGAGAGAAGGACGAGAGAGAGGAGGAGGAGGAGGAGGAGAGAGGAGAGGAGGGACAGAGTTAGGAGAGGAGGGCAGACGAGAGAGGAAGAGGAGGACGAGAGTGAGGAGAGGTGGACGAGAGAGAGGAGAGAAGGACGGGGGAGAGAGGAGAGAAGGACGGGGGAGAGAGGAGAGAAGGACGGGGGAGAGAGGAGAGAAGGACGGGAGAGAGAGAGAGGAGAGAAGGACGGGAGAGAGAGAGGAGGACGAGAGACGAGGAGAAGAGGACGAGAGAGAGGAGAAGAGGACGAGAGAGAGGAGAAGAGGACGAGGAGAGAGAGGAGAAGAGGACGATAGAGAGAGGAGGACGAGAAGAGAGAGAGGAGAGAAGGACGGGAGAGAGAGAGAGAGGAGAGAAGGACGGGAGAGAGAGAGAGGAGAGAAGGACGGGAGAGAGAGAGAGGAGAGAAGGACGGGAGAGAGAGAGAGAGAGAGAGAGGAGAGAAGGACGGGAGAGAGAGAGAGGAGAGTGCAATGGAGACGACGAGAGAGAGAGAGAGGAGAGTGCAATGGAGACGACGAGAGAGAGAGAGAGAGAGGAGAGTGCAATGGAGACGACGAGAGAGAGAGAGAGAGGAGAGAGAGAGAGAGAGAGAGGAGAGAAGAACGAGAGAGGAGAGAAGAACGAGAGAGGAGAGAAGAACGAGAGAGGAGAGAAGAACGAGAGAGGAGAGAAGAACGAGAGAGGAGAGAAGAACGAGAGAGGAGAGAAAGACGAGAGAGAGGAGAGCAGGACGAGAGAGGAGAGCAGGACGAGAGAGGAGAGAAGGACGAGAGAGGAGAGAAGGACGGGGGAGAGGAGAGAAGGACGGGGGAGAGAGGAGAGAAGGACGGGGGAGAGAGGAGAGAAGGACGGGGGAGAGAGGAGAGAAGGACGGGGGAGAGAGGAGAAGAGAGGAGAGAAGGACGGGAGAGAGAGAGAGAGAGCGAAGGACGGGAGAGAGAGAGGAAAAGAGGAGAGAAGGACGACGAGAGAGAGAGGAGAGAAGCGAGAGAGAGAGGAGAGAAGCGAGAGAGAGAGGAGAGAAGCGAGAGAGAGAGGAGAGAAGCGAGAGAGAGAGGAGAGAAGCGAGAGAGAGAGAGGAGAGAAGCGAGAGAGAGAGAGGAGAGAAGGACGAGAGAGGGGGGGGCGGGGTGTATGAGAAGGACGAGAGAGAGAGTGGAGAGAAGGTGAGAGAGAGAGAGGAAGTGAGGTCGAGAGGTGAGAGAGAGGAGAGAAGGTCGAGAGAGAGGAGAGGCGAGAAGTAACGAGAGAGAGAGAGAGGAAGAGGGAGCGAGAGAGAGAGAGAGGACGAGGACGAGGGTGAGAGAAGAGAAGGAAGGCACGAGATGAGAGAGAGAGGGAAGTACGAGAGGAGAGAGAGGAGAGGACGAGAGAGAGGAGGAGAGAAGGACGAAGAGAGGATGAGGGAAGGGGGGACGAGAGAGGAGAGAAGGTCGAGAGAGAGAGAAGGACGGGAGAGAGAGGAGAGAAGGACGGGAGAGAGGAGAGAAGGACGGGAGAGAGGAGAGAAGGACGGGAGAGAGGAGAGAAGGACGAGAGAGAGGAGAGAAGGACGAGAGAGAGGAGAGAAGGACGAGAGAGAGGAGAGAAGGACGAGAGAGAGGAGAGGAGGACGAGAGAGAGGAGAGGAGGACGAGAGAGAGGAGAGAAGGACGAGAGAGAGGAGAGAAGGACGAGAGAGAGGAGAGAAGGACGAGAGAGAGGAGAGAAGGACGAGAGAGAGGAGAGAAGGACGAGAGAGGAGAGAAGGACGGAGGAGGAGAGATGAGGCGAGACGAGGAGGAGAGGACAGAGAGAGGAGGGACGAGAGAGAGGAGGACGAGAGAGAGAGGAGGACGAGAGAGAGAGGAGGACGAGAGAGAGAGGAGGACGAGAGAGAGAGAGAGAGAGGAGAGAAGGACAGGAGAGAAGGACGGGAGAGAGAGAGAGGAGAGAGGACGAGAGAGAGAGAGAGAGGACGAGAAGGACGAGAGAGAGAGAGGAGAGAAGGACGGGAGAGAGAGAGAGGAGAGAAGGACGGGGGAGAGAGAGGAGAGAAGGACGGGGGAGAGAGGAGAGAAGGACGGGAGAGAGAGAGAGAGAGGAGAGAAGGACGGGAGAGAGAGAGAGAGAGAGAGAGGAGAGAAGGACGGGAGAGAGAGAGAGGAGAGAGGAGAGAGAGAGAGGAGAGAAGGACGGGAGAGAGAGAGAGAGGAGAGAAGGACGAGAGAGAGTGGAGGAGAGCAGGACGGGAAAGAGTGAGGAAGAGAAGGAAGAAGGACGAGAGAGAGAGAGGAGAAGAAGACGAGAGAGGAGAGAGGAGAGAAGGACGGGAGAGAGAGGGAAGAGAAGGACGAGAGAGAGAGGAGTGAGAGACGGACGAGGAGAGAGAGAGGAGAGAAGGACGAGAGAGGAGAGAAGGACGAGAGAGAGAGAGGACGAGAAGAGGGACGAGAGATGAGAGAGGAGAGAAGGACGAGAGAGAGAGAGGAGAGAAGGACGAGAGAGAGAGAGGAGAGAAGGACGAGAGAGAGAGAGGAGAGAAGGACGAGAGAGAGAGAGGAGAGAAGGACGAGAGAGAGAGAGGAGAGAAGGACGAGAGAGAGAGAGGAGAGAAGGACGAGAGAGAGAGAGGAGAGAAGGACGAGAGAGAGGAGAGAAGGACGAGAGAGAGGAGAGAAGGACGAGAGAGAGGAGAGAAGGACGAGAGAGAGGAGAGAAGGACGAGAGAGAGGAGAGAAGGACGAGAGAGAGAGAGAGGAGAGAAGGACGAGAGAGAGGAGATAGAGGACGAGAGAGAGGAGAGGAGGCGAGAGGAGAGGCGAGGAGGAGGACGATGAGGAGAGGAGAGGAGGACGAGAGAGAGGAGAGGAGGACGAGAGAGAGAGAGGAGAGAAGGACGAGAGAGGAGAGAAGGAGGAGTAGAGAGGACGAGAGAAGGACGAGAGATGAGGAGAGGGAGGACGAGAGAGAGGAGCGGGGGACGAGAGAGAGAGTGGAGGACCGAGAGAGAGGGGTGGATCGAGGAGAGGAGGAGGAAGAGGGAGGATGAGAGGAGAGGAAGAGAAGCAGAGAGAGAGAGAGGAGCGGAGGAGAAGGACGAGAGAGAGAGAGAGGAAGGGACTGAGGGGAGAGAGGGGGGACTGAGGAGAGAGAGAGAGAGAGGAGAGAAGGACGGGAGAGAGAGAGAGAGGAGAGAAGGACGGGAGAGAGAGAGAGAGAAGGACGGGAGAGAGAGAGAGAGAGGAGAGAAGGACGGGAGAGAGAGAGAGGAGAGAAGGACGGGAGAGAGAGAGGAGAGTGGGGGGGGAGAGAGAGATGGGGGGGGGGGGGGGGGGGTGGGGGGGGGGGGGGGGGGGGGGACGAGAGAGAAGAGAGGAAGGACGAGAGAGAAGAGAGGGAGGACGATGAGAGAGAATAAAAAAAAAAAAAACAAAAAAAAAAAAACAAAAAAAATAAAAAATAAAAAAAAAAAGAAGGATAGAAAATAGATAAGGTACGAAAAAGAAAGAGAAGGCAGACGATAAGAGACGAGAAGAGAGAGGAGAGACAGGAACCGTAAGGAGGGATAGAGGAAAGAGAGGAAGAAGAAGAGAGATAGAAGAGAAGGAACTCGAGAAAAGAATGAGAAGGAAAGAAGAAGGATACGAGTGAACGAGGAATAGAAAAGGAAGGAAAACAGTAGTGATAGTAACGAGAGAGTGAGACAGAGATGGAAAAGGAACAGAGAAGTAGAGATGAAGTGAAAAGATCGAATAGGATGATAAAGCGGAACGAAGAAGGATCGCGAGAAGCAGTAGAAGAACGGAGAGAAAGGACTCGAGAAGGAAATCGACGGAGGAAAGAGAGGACAGAGATAAATAAACAGGAAAAAATCGTAAAAAACGAGACAACGAGAGAGAGAAAGAGAGATATAAGAAGAAAAGAGAATCGTAAAAAGAAGAAGAAGAAGCGAGGAAAGGAGAAATGAGACAGTAAGAGACGAAGAGGAAGAGAAGAGAAAGACAGAGAAGGAACGAGAGAAGAGAAAGAGAGAAGGAGAGAGTATAGATACAGAAGAGAGAAGAAAAGACAGTGAGAAGAGAAAAGGAACGAATGGAGATAGAAAGAAGAGGAAAGTAAGAAAGGAATATACGAGAAACAAGAAAGACACGATAGAGTAGGAAAGAGAAGACTGTAAAGAGAAAGAAGAGAGGAAAGATAGTGCAAAACCGGAAACGAGGAAAGATGAAAGAGACAGGAGAGAAAAAAGGAACCGAACGAAGAAGAGAGAGGAAGAGAATAGGAGAACAGTGAAGAGAAAGATAGAGAAGGAACAGAAGAGAAGAAAGAAAAAGGAACAGATGAGAAGGAGAGATAGCGACGATAGAGAAGGAAATAAAAAAGAGAAAGGACGATGAGAACAGATGGAGAAGAGATACGGAACAGAAACAGAAAGATCGGAGAAAGAAAAGAGATAAAGAGACTCGAAGCGAGAAGGACAAAAAGAAGAAGGAGACGCACCGAGAGGGGAAGAGAGAGAATCGAAGAAGAGAGCGTAAAGGAAGAGAATGGAGAAAAACGAAAGATGATGGGAGAGGAGGACTCGAGAGAGAGGATCAGAGGAAGGAACAAGAGACACAGAGGGGAAAGACGGAAAAGAGAATAGAACGAGTAGCGGCAGAGACAGAGAAGGACGAGAGAGAGGACACAACGAGAGAAAAAGAGAAACGAGAGAGAGAGAGGTAAAGCGATATGTAACGAAGAAGGAGAAGATGGGAGAAGGACGCGAGAGTAGTGAAATATGAGAAGGAAAAACGAGGAAGAGAGGAGAAAGAAGAATAGAACAGAAAAACGAAGCAGAAGAGACAGAGACTGAATGGAACGTAGAGAGAAAGGAAAGAGAATGGATAGAAGAGAAGGAGAAAGGAAGAAGATGAAGGATATGGAACGACAGGTGAAGAGAATGAGAATAGGACTGGAAGAGAGCAGTGAGAAGAGATATTAAGGATCGAAAGAAGAAAGAGGAAGAGGAAAGAGATAGGGAACTGAGAGAGATAGAGAATAGAAGGTTCGGAAACGCAATAAGAGAAGAAGAGTGGAGAAAAAGGAACAAAGAGAAAGAGACTAACTCGATAAGAAGAAGAGAAGAGAGAATAAGCTAGAAAGAGATCAGAGAAGTGAAGATGAGATGAGAGTGAAGAGCAAATATCGAAGAGAAGAGAGAGAGATAAGACAGAGAAGAGAGGAGGAAGATGGAACCAACAGTGCCATATGAGAACTCGAAAGAATCGAAGTGATGGTAAGAAGAAGAAGTAAGAGAACCGAGAATAGAAATAGAAGAGAAAGTGCAGGGAGAGAAGGACGAGAGAGAGAGAGGAGAGAAGGACGGGAGAGAGAGAGAGAGAGGAGAAGGACGGGAGAGAGAGAGAGAGGAGAGAAGGACGGGAGAGAGAGAGAGAGGAGAAGAGAGTACGAGAGAGAGGAGAGAAGTACGAGACCGAGAGAGAGGAGAGAAGGACGGGAGAGAGAGAGAGGAGAGAAGGACCGATGAGGAGAGAGAGGAGGGAGAAGGGACGAGAAGAGAGAGGAGAGAAGAACGAGAGAGAGTGAGGAGAGAAGAACGAGAGAGAGAGAGGAGAGAAGGACGATACAGGAGAGAGAGAAGGACGAGACAGAGGAGAGAAGGGTCGAGACGAGAGGACAGTAGAAAAGGACAGAGAGAGAGAGAGTATAGGACTAGAAGAAGATAGACAGGAAGAGAGAAAGGCAGACGATAAAGAAGGAGAGGGAAAGTAGAAAGGCTCCAAGACCGAGAAGAGCGAGTAGAAAAAGAGACGAGAGAAGAAAGGAAAGAGAGAGAACGACGAGAGAAGGGAAAAGAGAGTATGAGAACAAGAAAAGAAGAGCACGGAAAAAAAACCAGATGAAGAGAGAACGAGTAAGAGAGAGAGCAGAAGGAGGACGAAAAGAGAGAGGACGAGAGACACGGAACGAGCTGATGGGAGAAGTAGAAATAGACAGAGAAAGGAAAGAAGAGGAGAAAGAAAAGAGACCAAGGAAGAAGATACGATGGACGAGGAGAAGATAGGACAGCAGAGAACGAAAGGAAGAACAACGAGAATAGGAAGAACAGAAAGAGAAGAGAGAAGAAGAAGGAGAACGAAAGAGTGAAGTGAAAGACCGGAGGTCCAGGAGAGATCGGAAGAAGGTGAGGAAGGAACGCAAAAGAGAGAAGAGAGGAAGGCACTCAAGTAGAGATGAACAGAGAGGAAGAGAAGCTCAGAGTCGATAGAGGACGAGGAGCAAGATACTCGAGAAGAAGATGAAAGAGGAATGGAACTCGATCCGAAAGAGAAGAAGAAGAGAGGAGAGAAGGAGACTCGAATAGAGAGAGAGGAAGAAGAGGAAAAGTGAAACGAGACAGCAAAGAGAAGTAGATAGAGCGAGGAGAGAGAAAGGATGAGAGAGAAAGAGAAGTGGAAAATAGGAAGGACGATAGAAAGAAAGATGAAGAGGAGAAGGACAGGAGCGAAGAGAGAAGAGGAGGGAGAGAGAAGGAAGGAAGAAGAGAAGGAGAAGGAGAGACAGAAAAGAGACGAGAGATATAAGAGAGCCAGAACAAAGAGCAAGGAATCGACGGAGATAGTCGAGAGGAAACAGAGCAGAAAGGGGAGAGAGGAAGGAGAATGCTAGTGGAAGAGAGAAAGAGATAGAGGAGAAGGAGGGAGAGACAGAGAAGGCAGAGTGGAGGATACGACATAGAGAGAGGAGAGAAGGACGAGAGAGAGGAGAGAAGGACGAGAGAGAGAGGAGAGAGGACGAGAGAGAGGAGAGAAGGACGAAAGGTGAGAGGAAAGAGTAGGAACGAGAGAGAGTAGAGGGAAGAGAGTGGAAGGAGAGGAGAGAGAGGAGAGAAGGACGGGAGAGAGAGAGAGGAGAGAAGGACGGGGGAGAGAGAGGAGAGAAGGACGGGAGAGAGAGAGGAGAGTAGAACGAGAGAGAGAGGAGAGAGAGAGAGAGGCGAGAAGGACGAGAGAGAGAGGAGAGAAGGACGGGAGAGAGAGAGAGGAGAGAAGGACGGGAGAGAGAGAGGAGAGAAGGACGGGAGAGAGAGGAGAGAAGGACGGGAGAGAGAGAGGAGAGAAGGACGGGAGAGAGAGAGAGAGAGGAGAGAAGGACGGGAGAGAGAGAGAGAGGAGAGAAGGACGGGAGAGAGAGAGGAGAGAAGGACGGGAGAGAGAGAGAGAGGAGAGAAGGACGGGAGAGAGAGAGGAGAGAAGGACGGGAGAGAGAGAGAGGAGAGAAGGACGGGAGAGAGAGAGAGGAGAGAAGGACGGGAGAGAGAGGAGAGAAGGACGGGAGAGAGAGAGAGGAGAGAAGGACGAGAGAGGAGAGAATGAGAGGAGGTAGGAGAGAAAGGAAAGAAGAGAGAGGAGATGAGAAAGGACGTAGAGGTGAGAGAGGAGAGAGAAGGACGAGAGAGAGGAGAAGAGAAGGACGAGGAGGAGCGAGAGAGGCGAGAAGGACGAGAGAGAGGAGAGAGAAGGCACTGAGAGAGAGACGGAGAGAGAGGATAGAGAACAAAAAGAGAAAACAAACGAGCACAGAAAGAGCTGTGAAGAGGGATGATAGCGAAGGAGAAGAAGAGGAGCTAGAGAGGAAATCAGAAGAAGGAAGAGAGAAATGGGGGGGGGGGGGGGGCGGGGGCCGGAGGGGCAGATATAGAAAAAAGAGAGAGAGAAGGGGAGAGGGCGAGAGAGAGAAGAGAGACGATACGAGAAGTAACTCGAAGAAGAGAGAGTGAGAAGGATAAAGAAGCAGCAAGGACCAGCAACAGAGAGAGAAGATAGAAAGGAAGTGACAGGACAGAGAGAGAAAGTAAGAGCTATAGAGAATAAGGGAAAACGAGAGAGAGAGGAGGAAGAGAAAGGCCGAGAGAGGAGGGAAGGACGTGAGGATGGAGAGAGGAGAGAGGACGAGAGAGAGAGGAGAGAGGAAGAGAACGGGACGACGGAGAGTTGAGAGGAGAGAAGACAGGACGATTGAGAGGAGAGGAATGAACAAGGAACGAAATGCAGATAGAAGAGAGAGAAGAGAAGAAGAAAGGAAAGAGAGAGGAGAGAGGAGAGATAAGTACCCTGAGAGAGAGACAGAAACGCTGCCGAGTAGAAAGTAACGAAGAGAGCAGAGAAGATGAGAAGAAAGCGTATAGTAACGAGAAGTAAGAAGAGAAGAGAAAAGTAGAAGGACGAGCCTGATGAAGAGAAAGGAAAAGAAGAAATAAGACAATAGGAATAGAAAGAAGTAGAGCGAGGAGAGAATAGAAAAAACCAAAAAGATAGGTCGAAGAAGAGATAGAGAAGGAAGAGAAAAATAGAGAACAGGGAAGTGAAAGAAGAAGAAAAGAGGAGAGAGGAGAAGGACGACGAGAGAGAGAGGAGAGAAGGACAGGAGAGAAAGAGAGAGAGAGGAGAGAAGGACGAGAGAGGAGAGAAGGACGAGAGAGGAGAGAAGGACGAGAGAGGAGAGAAGGACGAGAGAGAGGAGAGGAGAGAAGGACGAGAGATGAGTGCGAAAGGCGTGAGAGAGGAGGGAGAAGGACGAGAGGAGAGGAGGCGAAGGAACGAGAGAGGGGAGAGAAGGACGAGAGAGGGGAGAGAAGGACGAGAGAGGGGAGAGAAGGACGAGAGCGGCGGAGCAGAATTATAGAGAATATGAGAAGGCGGAGAGTAGAGGAATCGGAGGATGGAACAGAAGAGAGAGGAGAGGAGGACGAGAGAGAGGAGAGGAGGACGAGAGAGGGAGAGAGGGACGAGAGAAGGACGAGAGACGCGAGTAGAAAGATAGGAATCTACGAGAGATAGTAGGAAAGGGAAGAATAAGGACGAGAAAGAAGTAGAAAGGACAGAGTATTGCGAAAAAACGATAGAGAGGGAGACATGAGAAAGGACAAGAAGAAGAAAGAGAAGAGGAAAAGCGAGAGGGAACAAGAGAGAGAGAAGAAAAGAGCTAGAGGAACGTTGCAGAGGAGATAGAGGGAAGGAAGAGAATCGAAACAAAAAAAGAGAAATTGTTGAGAGGAGGACGAGAGAGAGAGAGGAGGACGAGAGAGAGAGGAGGACGAGAGAGAGAGAGAGAGGAGAGAAGGACGAAAGAGAGAGAGAGAGAGGAGAGAAGGACGAGAGAGAGAGAGAGGAGGAGAGAAGGACGAGGAAGAAGAGAGAGGAAGAGGACGAGGGAGAGAGAGAGGAGAAAGAAGGCACGAGAGGACAGAGTGAGGAGTGAAGGACGAGGAGAGAGAGAGGTGTGAAGGACGTGAGAGAGAGAGGGGGGAGAAGGCGAATGAGAGAGAGAGGAGAGCAGGACGGGAAAGAGAGAGGAGAGAAGGACGAGAGAGAGGAGAGAAGGACGAGAGAGAGGAGAGAAGGAAACAAGAAGAAGAGGGAGGATGAAAGATAGAAGGAGACGAAGAGAAAAGAGGAAAGAAGAAGGAAACCGAGTGAGAGAGAAGAGAAGAGGTAGCTTAGAAAAGAGAGAGAGAGAGAAAGAGAAATGGAAGGAGAGAGAAGAGAGAAGGAAGAAAAAGGAGAATAGGAAGAGAGAAGAAGAGAAGAGGAAGAGAATAGAGCGAATCAGAAAGAAAGAAAGAACAGAGAGATGGAGAGCATAGAGACAGATAAGAAAGAGAGAGAGGATCGAGATAAGGACGAGAGAGAGAAGAAGGAGAGAGAAGTGATACAGACAGACAGGAGAAGAAGATAGGAGAGAGAAGGACGAATAAAAGAACTCTCTCTCCAGAGAGAGAGGATGCCGAAAGAGAACGGAAGAGAGAGAAGATGAGAAGAAACAAACAAGCGAAAGAGAAAAACGAGAGAAGAAGAAAGAGGAAACTAGAGAACTAGGAAAATACGAAGAGAGAAGATGAAGGAAGGGAGGATAAAAGGACAAGAGAGATAGAATGAGAGAGAAAGAACGAGTAAGGAAAGAAAGTAGAGAAAAGAGAAGAGGATAGAGAAGGAACGAAAAGAGAGAAGAGTAGAGAGAAAGAAGAGAAAAGAGACGTAGACAAGATACGAGAGAGGAAAGAAGAGAGGAAGGACTGGATCGTAGGAGAGATAGGGAGAAGAACGGGAACAAGTAGAGAAAGTAGGAGAGAGGAAATGAAGATAGAGAAGACAAGGAACTAAGAAGACAGTAGACCGAAGAGGAGAGAAGGACGGGAGAGAGAGAGGAGAGAAGGACGGGAGAGAGAGAGGAGAGAAGGACGGGGGAGAGAGGAGAGAAGGACGGGGGAGAGAGGAGAGAAGGACGGGGGAGAGAGGAGAGAAGGACGGGGGAGAGAGGAGAGAAGGACGGGGGAGAGAGGAGAGAAGGACGGGGGAGAGAGGAGAGAAGGACGGGGGAGAGGAGTTGAAGGAACGAGAGAGAGAGAAAAGAGTAGGTACGTAGATGAGAGGAAGAGAAGGGACGAGATAGAGGAGAGAAGGACGAGAGAAGAGGATGGTTGAAGGAACGGAAGAGAGAGGACGGAGAAGAGACGAGAGAGAGGGAGAAGGACGAGAGAGAAGGCGAGATAGAGGAACGAGAGGAGAGGAGTGAAAGGACGAGAAGAGAGGGAGAGAAGGACGAGAGAGAGGGAGAGCAAGAGAAGAAAGACAGAAAGAGATGAGTGCTAAAGAGAAGGACGAGGGAAGAAATGAGAGGAAAAAAAAAAGTATGAAGGACAGAGAGTGAGGAATGAAGATTGGACGAAGAAAGAGAGGAGAGAGTATGAGGACGAGAGAGCGAGAAGAGAATGAGGAGAAGAAGAAAATGGAATGACCGATAGAAGAGCGAGAGGAAGCAGAAGGGAAAAGAAGAAAGATAGAGAAGAAGAGGATAAGAGAAAAATGCAGCCGAAGAGAAGAGAGAAGGAAGAGGAAAGAGACCGACGCAGAGTAGAGAGAGCAAGAGATCAGAAGACGATAGAAAGTAGAGCAAGTAGGAAACGTAGATGAAAGGACGTAGAGAGGAAGAGAAGGACAGAAGAAAAGAGTAGGAGAGAAAAGAGAACAGACGAAGAGAAAGCGAATAAAAAAAAAAAAAAAAAAATAAAATGAAAAAAATAAAAAATAAAAAGAAAAAAAAAAAAAAAAACAAAAAAAACAAAAAAGTTGAAAAAGAAACAGTAGAGAGGTGATTAAACAAATAAAAAAAGAGAAGAGAGGAAAAAGAGGAAGATAGAGGAGAGAAGGACTCAGAAAGAGAGAGGAGAGAAGAGGAGAGAGAGGAGGATGGGAGAAAGGACGAGAGACGAGTGCGAGAGAGGACGAGAGTGGAGTGAGATGGAGTGCATAGGAAACAGAAACGAAGATGAAGTAGAAGAGACAGAGGACCGAAGAGAAGAGAAGAGTGGTCGACAAGATCGTAGAGAGAGAAGAGAGAGGAGAACTAAAAGATAACAGAGAAAGAGGAACCAGAGGAGAGAGAGAGGAAGAGAAATGACGAGAGATGAAGGAGAGAGGGAGAGCACAGGTGGGAAAGAGAAGTGGAGAAGAAGGACAGAGAGAGAGGAGAGAAGGAACGTGAGAGAAGAGAGGAAGAGAGGAAGAGAGAGAGAGAGGAGAGAAGGTACAATTGAAGAAAGTAAGGAAGATAGAGAAGAGAAGGAAATAGGAACGAGAGAGGAGATAGAGTGAAGACGAAAGACAGGATCGATGAAGAGAAGAGAAGGAAAAAAGAGTAGATGGAAAACACGAAAGAGAGAGAGAGAGGGAGAGAAAGGAAGATTGAAAGAAGGAGAGAGCAGAGAGAAGAGTAAGGACGATAAAGAGAGAGAGAGAGGAACAGAGAAGGAGAGGGCGAGAGAGACGAGAAGGACTGAGAGAGAGACGAGAGGGAGAGAAGGAACGTGTGAGAGAGAGAGGAGACGGAAAGGAGACGAGAGACGAGAGAGAAGAAGAGAAGGCGAGAGAGAGCAAATGTGAGAGGAAGAGAAGGAACGAGACGAGAGAGGAGAGAGGAGAGAAGGACGGGAGAGAGAGAGAGAGAAGGACGAGAGAGAGAGGAGAGAAGGACAGGTGAGAGAGAGGAGAGAAGGACGGGAGAGAAAGAGAGAGGAAGAGAAGAAGAGGAGGAGAGTGAGGAGAGTAAAGGACCGAGACGAGAGAGAGAGGCGGAGGAAGGCGAGAGAGGAGAGAGAGGACGAGAAGGACGAGGAGAGCGTGAGAAGGATAGAGGACGAGAGAGTAGAGAGGGGAGAGAAGGATGAGACGAGAGGAGAGAGGAAAGGAGTAGACGAGAGAAGACGACGAGAGGAGAGAAACCGGAACGAGAAGAAGAGGAGGGAGGAAGAGGAAGGACGAGAGGAGAGTAGAAGGAGAGAAGGACGAGAGAAGAGAAAGAGAGCGAAGGAAAAAGGAACTCAATGAGAGAGAGTGAAGAAGGAGAGAGAAGGCGTGAATAAGAAGAGAGGAGAAAAGGACAGAAAGAAAAGAGAGGAAAAGGAGAAGGACGAAGAACAACGAGAGAGGAACTGAGAAGGTCAAAACGAACGAGAAGAAGAACGAGAAGGAAGAGGAGACGAGAGGAGGAGAGAAGGAACAGAGAGGAGAGAGGAGAGAAGGACGAGTGAGAAGAGTGAGAGAGAAGGACAGAGGGGAGGACAGAGAGGACGAGAGTGAAGGACGAGAGTGTGAGAGGAGGCGAAGGAACAGAGAGAGTGAGGAGAGAAGGACGGGAGAGAGAGAGGATAGAGGGCGAGGAAGGCAGTGTGGAGAGAAGGACGGGGGGAACGAGAAGAGGAGAGAAAGGGGACGAGAGAGGAGGAGAGAGAGGAGAGATGGTCGAAGAGAGAGAGAGGAGAGAAGGACGAGACCGGAGAGAAGAGATGAGAGGAGAGAAGGACGAGAGAGAAGATGGATGTGAGAAGGAGAAGAAGGTCGAGAGGGTAGAGATGAAAGAGAGAGAAGGACGAGAGAAGAGAGAGTAGAGAGGACGAGAGATAGAGAGGAGAAGAAAGGAACGAGAGAGAGCGAGGAGGAGAAGGACGAAGAATAGAGAAGAAGGGAAGGAAGGAATCGAGAAGAGGAGAGATGGAAGCAGAAGGAGATCTACGGACGAGATGAGGAAAGAGAAAAAAAACAAAGAAGGAGAGAGATAAGAGAGAGGATCGGAGAGGGAATAATGGAGAAAAACGAGAAAGAGAATGAAGAGGATAGAGAAAGACAGCGTGAAAAACGAAGAAGAGAGTAAGAAAGAAGAAGGAATGAAGATAGATCGAAAGAGAAGATAAGAAAGGCCAGATAGAGAGAAAGTGAGAGTGAGAAGAGAGATATAGTAAATGATAGAGAGATAGAGAAGAAGAAAGAGTAGGACAAGAGGAAAGAGAAGAGAGAAAGAGGAGAGATAAAGAGAAGGGAAGACAGGAGAGAAGAAGAGATGAGACTGAAAGAGAGAGAAGAGAAGAGAACGGACGAGAGAGGAGAGAGAAAAAAGAGACTAGTACGAAAGAGAAGGAAAGAGAAGGATCGAGAAGAGACGGGCAAGAGAAAGGACGAGAGAGAGGAGGAGAAGGACGATGAAGATCGTAGAGAAAAGAGAAAAGGATACGAAGAGATGAGAGATAGAGAAGGACAGAGAGATAAACGAACCAAGAGCAGGAGGAATAAGAGCATATCGGATCGAGAGAGAGAGAAGAAGTCAACGAGACAAGGAACAAAGAGAAAGAGAGAGGAATAAAAAGATAGATAAGGAACGAGAGAGAAGGATAAAGATAGAAGAGACGAGAGCAGAGGAAAACAAAAGGAAAAGGAAGCAGAAGAGTGAGAAAAGAGAAAAGGACAGAGACGCGACAAAGAGCGAAGAGAAGAGAAGGACGACGAAAGTGAGAGGCAGGGAGAAGGTCGAGAGACGAGGAGAGCAGGCGAGAGGGAAGGAGAGAGGAGAGAGGAGGACGAGTAGGAGGGAGTGGAAGGACGAGAAGAGAGGACAGGAGGAGGTCCGACGCGAGAGAGAGAGAGAGGAGAGAGAAAGGCGAGTGACGAGAGGAGAGCAGGACGAGGAGAGAAGAGGGAGAAAGAGGACGGGGAAAAGCAGAGAGGAGAGAGGACGGGAAAGAGAGGAGGCGAGAAGGAACGGCGGAAAGAGAGTGAGGAGAGAACAAGGGACAAGAGGAAAGAGAAGAGGAGAGAAGGACGGAGAAAGAGAGAGGAGAGAAAAGAGGGACGGGAAAGGAAACACGATAGAAGATGAATAAAGAAGATAAGGACAGGGAAAAATAAAGAGAGAGAAGAAGAGAGAAGGATGAATAAGAGAACGAGAGAAAAGAGAAGAAGGAGAGGCGAAGAAAAAAGAAGAGCTACGGCGAGATAGGAAACATCATACCGCCTTCGCTCTGATGTGTGACAGATATTACCCTCAAAGCAGTCTGTGGATGGTGACATAGACTCTCTGCTGTGTCGTATGTTGTCTCTCTCATAGCAAAGTGGTCAGGACTGGGTTGACGTCATTCCCTCGCGTGTCTCATCTCATCTCTGCTCTAGAGGTTGAATGGGGTTTGGATGTTGACGTCACTCCCTGCTGTATCTTTCTTGTCTCACCTTGTGATGTCAGCAGTGGGGGAGCTCCATCATGTTATCCTTATAGGAGATCCTTGTGTCCTTCTATGTACTCCCACTCTCCATGGAGACGATAGGACAGCGGACATCCTGAACCTTATAGGAACCTGAAAACACAAAGATCCATCATCACCAGACCCCTTCTCTAATGATGGTGTTACTATGATAATATCCACAGCCAATTGACACAGCTTACACCATCGACTCCAGTCATCATCCTCAGACCAACATCCAATGGAGTCGATTACTATAGAGAATATTCTCCTTAGATCAATGTTCCTCCTCAGTACACCTACTTTACTTGATAAAGACATCCCAAGACTACTCTCGTGGTGAGATGTACGTAAAATATAGAATTCAACCACAGAACTACATGATCCCAAAATCTAACATTCATATCATGGTAATCAGCAAGAAACCTTCTGAATGAGATCCATAGGTGAGTCAAGGTTATCTAGGATCTTCTGTCCTGTTTCAGTGAATGAGGTGGAGGCTCGGGGGCTCTGGGTGCTGCTCCTTCCTCCTGACACACGAAAGGGACCATACATACGTCCACACTCCAAGAGACAGAAACTAGTCATTCACTACTAGAGTGTTAACGTCTGTCAAGATAATGAAGGAGCGAATCAAGCGATAAGCCATAAACTACTCATAGTATTACTATAGTATACCACCCCATCAACCTCTTTCTCATCATTCAACCTAGTTACTGATAGAGTAATAAAGAACCACGCGTAATCAATGTCAATGTGAGAGACATACTGTCACATCTCCAAGTTAAAACTCAAGTGTAAGATAACGATTCTCCCAGAGGTGAGAGTCTATACGATATCCTGAAGTGCTCCTAGAAAGGTCTCTGTAGTACTATAGAACATCTCATATCCATAGAGGGAGCGTATAGTTAAGATGCCTCATAATAAGGGACCTCATTGTCTTATAGATGTAGAGAGTCTCTTGCGACTAGGTGATGGAACATCGAAGAAGAACAAGACAGTGAACCACAAAAATGGTGAATGTTGAGAGTCTCAACCGTCCAATCTTTGGATGTGGAAGTAAGAAGGTGAACGTGTTATGTACCACTATGTGTTAAACCACGGAATTGAAAAACATAGTGAGACCAGAAAGTTTTCACCCCACCTCCCCCAAACGTTTAGGCCCCAGGAGGATGTACAATTATAAACCAGAAGTTTCCATCCACTATATATAAAGCCCCGTCTGCAGGATTTTCTCTCTCTCGGACATGAAATCAGAATAAACCTTCCCCGTTTATTCGAAGGCGACCTCCAAACATGACTCAGTTACACCAGTTCTGTCAGGAGGAAGGGGCCAAAATTCCTACAACTATTGTGAGAAGCTTGTGGAAGGATCCAGAACAGCACACCTATTAGAAAAACCAGGGCTATATCAAAAAAATCTACGTAAGACCCACAGTATAGCCATACACACCTATCAAAAAAGGTCTACGAAATGTAAATAAAATAGAATAGCTTTATTAAGTATACAAAAATCCATAAAAACCAATAAAAATGACAGTGAGACTACACAGATGCGTGACCCCTCCACACCATCCAAAATATCTTACAGACCGATACAAGGCCAGGTAACCCCAAGGTAATTAATATAATAATATGATATACTTATATATAAACATACAAAATCAATGTATATAAATGTATACCCGACCTTAGTAAGAAGACGTTATAAAGAAATCCAGAATTGGACAGATGGAGTGATAGGGTCACGCTCCCCTGGGCGAACGGAGCGAGAGATGAAAGTCAATAGACCGAGCTCTGATGGGGGGAATGGGAAGAACCAAGGGAGAAGGGGCGAACGGAGCGAGAGATGGAAGTCAATAGACCGGGCTCTGATGGGGGGGGGAATGGGAAGAACCAAGGGAGAAGGGGAGAACGGAGCGAGAGATGGAAGTCAATAGACCGGGCTCTGATGGGGGGGAATGGGAAGAACCAAGGGAGAGGGGGCGAACGGAGCGAGAGATGAAAGTCAATAGACCGGGCTCTGATGGGGGGAATGGGAAGAACCAAGGGAGAAGGGCGAACGAAGAGAGATGAAAGTCAATAGACTGGGCTCTGATGGGAGGAATGGTAAGAACCAAGGGAGAAGGGGCGAATGGAGCGAGAGATGAAAGTCAATAGACTGGGCTCTGATGGGAGGAATGGGAAGAACCAAGGGAAAAGGGGCGAATGGAGCGAGAGATGAAAGTCAATAGACCAGGGGCAAATGGGTTTGTAAAAATCACGGGGATCGAGAAATTGAAGAAACTGTCAAGTTCAGTGGAGAAAGCCTGAAGATATGGGGGTGTTTCACAGCCAAAGATGGTGGAGACTTGACCAGGATGGATGGTGATATCAATTCTGAGCTCTATGTGAGTGTCCTACAAGACGAGTTACTTCATACACTCGAGGACTATGGGGATGAAGAGGACGACTTAGTGTCCAGCAGGACAACGACCTGAAGCAAACGTCAAGGTTGGAGAAGGAAGGGGTCAAGGACAATGAAGTAGATGTGCTGGATCGGCTTCCACAGTCCCCAGACCTCAACCCAATCCAACACTTGTGGGGAGAGGTGAAGAAAAAGCTGTATTCATACCCAAGTCCAGTCTGCACCAACATTGGGAACATGGAGAAGAGACCGGGGAGCAGATTTTGGTCAAGACCTGCTTGAGTCTGGTCCAGAGCGCAGAAAGATTCGGGCAGAGCTGAAAGCCAAAGGGGGAGTCCCCAAATACTAACAAAACACTAAAAATTAACATTCAGATTTTTAGGAGCAAAACAGAAACAATGCAGTTACAGGAAAGAATCTGCAGAACTGAGAAGATGCTAAATACTTGTAAGTCATATTTATATAGAAGAGGATTGTCTATAAAACGATGGGAGTCTCATGTTCAATGCTGTAGTGGATGGGGAAATATGGAGCCTGGAAGTCACCAAGACAGAACATTGTTACTCTTGTCAGTGTCTGTTCTACCTAAATAGCTTGATAGAATAATCATAAGGTGATAAAAAGCCGGATGTTATCACTACAGGAAAGTTATGACTTAAACATGTGCCATGTACGAGGGAGTGGGAGTCAGAGTCAGGAGTTGGGGAAATTGAGGAGTCAATTTGGCTTTCCAACTCCACAGTCCTGCCTGTCACTACACCTATGCCTCTACCCTGTACCAGTCAATACACTGATGCCTCTACTCTGTACCAGTCATACAGCGGGGCTTCCCCTGATCTGTCACTAAAACCAAATCCCCTTCTACCTGTGATTTACAGCGATCCCTTCCCCTTTTAATTACACGATGCTCTACCATGTAAAAAACCCCGATCCCTTAAAACCTTTTCCCGTACTACCCAAATGCCTACCCCTGTATCAGTCACTAACCCCCATGCCTTTTCCCCGGTCCCTTATTACACGAGGGCCTCTACCGGGTTTTCTTACTACCCGATCCCTTACCCTGTAACGTCACTAAAACCGATCCCTTCCCTTTTTAACGTTTCACTACACCTTGCCTTCCCTGTATCTATAAACTACACCGTTTCCCTTTTTTCCCTTTCCCTTTTCCACTACCCTGTTTCCCCTTTTCCCCTGTATCAGTCACTACACCATCCCTTCCCCTGTATCTTTTCCTTTAACACCTTTGCTGTTATTTGCAGCTGCCACCTCCCGAAAAACAGAAGGGTATGTGAACATTATTACTATTTGTTTAGCCCCGTAAATTTTTGAGGGGCCTACAAGCAAAGGGGTTCTGGGTAAAAATATAATCAAAAAAACCCCAAGAAACACAGGGGATACAAAAAGGAAAAGAGGGGACTGCCCCCAAAAGGCGGGGACAATTCCCAATGGGGGGGAAGGGAGAGCCCAAAAGGGAAAGGAAAGCGGAAAAGTATTTTGGGACAGGCTAGGGAAAGGGGAAAATTACATGGGGAAAGGTATTGGAGATTGGGGTAGAGAGTAGGGGGGAGGTTAGGGATGGAGATTACTTGGGGAAAGGTTTTTCAGGAGATTGGGAAAGGGAGTTTGTAAGGGGGAAGGTTATGGATGGAGATTACATGAGGGGGGGGTTCAGTAGATTAGGGTAAAAGTTTAGGGGGGGCAGGTTAGGGATGGAGTTTAAATGGGGGAGGTTTTTGGGAGATTGGGGGGTTTGGTGTAGGGGGGGACAGGTTAGGGGGATGGGATTACATAGGGGGTTTTCAGGGATTGGGGTTTGAGATGAGGGGGGGACAGGTTTGGGGGAATTTTAAACTTTTTTGGGGGGGGGGAAGGGAGGGATTAGGGGTTAGAGAGATGTGGAGGGCGGGGTTTGGAGGGGAGTTTACATGGGGGAAAGGTATCAGTAGTTTTGGGGCCGAGATTTTGGGGGGAAAGGGTTTAAGGGTGGGGGATTAATGAGGGAAGATTCAGGATATTAGCCCCCTGAGATGCGGGGGGAGGTTTGGTGGGGGTTTACAGGGGGGAGGTTTCAGGGGATTCGGGCAAAGATAAAGGGGGGGGAACGGGTTTTAGGGATGGGGGATTACATGAGGGAGGTATGGAGATTAGGTTAGAGATGTTTTGGGGGGGACGGGTTATGGTTGGAAAATTTAAATTTGAGGGGGAATCGGGGAGATTGGGAGAGATTTTAGGGGGGGAAAATTTTTAAAGGGGGAAAGGATTCCTGGGGGGAGGTTTTGGGGAAAATTGGGGTAGAGATGTAAAAAGGGAAAGGGGTTTTGGTGGAGTTAAATTTGAGGGGGGTATCGCGGTTTAGGGTAGAGATGTATGGGGGGAAGTAATAGATTGAGATTTCTGAGGGGGGGTTTAATGGGGGAGTTTTGGGTAGATATGTATGGGGGGAGGGGTTTATGGATAGAGTTTAAAGGGGGGGGGGGTATCGGAGTTAAGGGGGGGGAGTTTAGGGGGGACGGTTATGGAGGAGTTACATGAGGGAGGTATCCGGAAAATTGGGGTAGAGTTTGTATGGGGGACGGGGTTAAAGGAAGGGGGTTTTCTGAGGGAGGTATCAGGAGTTTTGGGTAGAGGGGTTGTGGAGGGGGACGGGGTTTGGTGGAGATTTCAGAGGGGGGGATCCGTGATTAGGGCAGGGATGTTTTGGGGGAAGGGTTTTATGGATGGAGTTTCCCATGAGGGAAAAAATTTTGGATTTAAAAACCGGAGTGAAAGGGGGGACAGGTTTAAGGAGGAGATTAAAATTGAGGGGAGGTTCAGGGTTTCCCGGGAAAAGTATAGGGGGGGGACAGGTTAGGTTTGGAGATTACTTTTGAGGGGGGGTATGGGAAGATTGGGTTTAGAGATTTTAAGGGGGGGGGAGGGTTATGGATGGAAAATTACAGAGGGGGGTTCAGGAGATTAGGGTAAGATGTATGGTGGGGGGAACGGTTAGGGGTGGGATTACATGAGGGGAGGAATCGGGGAGTTTAAATTTTTGGGAAATGTAGGGGGGGGAAAGGGTTTTTTGGATGGAGTTACATGGGGGGAGGTAACAGGGTTTAAGGGGTAGGGGTTTGTAAAAACGTGGACGGTTATGGATGGGGGATTACATGAGGGAGGTATAACAAGATTAGGGTAGGGAGGTATGGGGGGGAAGAAAAAGGATTGAGATTTCATGGGGGAGGTATAAAGGAGATTAGGGTGGGATAGGTATGGGGGGGAACAGGTTATGGATAGAGATTACTTTGGGGGGAGGTGTAGCAGATTAGGGTAGAGTTGTATGGGGGGGAGTAATAGTTTGGAAATTTCAGAGGGGAGGTTCAGGAGTTAGGGGGGGTTATTTTAAGGGGGGGAAGGGGTTATGGATGAAGATTACATGGGGGTTTTTTCCCCAGGAGATTGGGAAAGAAAAGGAAAGGGGGGGACAGGTTAGGGATGGAGTTTACATGAGGGGAGGAAAAAGGAGCTTAGGGTAAAGATGTAGGGGGGGGACAGGTTTTTTTTTTTTTTGGAAAGATTACATGAGGGGGGTTCAGGGTTTAAAATGTAGGATTGTAGGGGGGAAAGGGTTTTAGGGAAAGGAGTTCCATGAGGGTTTTATAAAGGAGTTGGGGGTGGGAGATTTTTGGGGGGGGACAGGTTTGGATGAGATTAAAATGAGGGGGGGGTTTCGGGATTAATGTAGAGATGTTTGGGGGGGAAAGGTTATGGAGGGAGATTAAAAGAGGGAGGTAAAAGGAGATTAGGGAGAGTGTATGGGGGGGGGGTTAGGGATGGAGATTAATGAGGGGGGCATAGGAGATTGGGGTTAGAAGTATGGGGGGGCAGTTTAAAGGGAGGGGATTACATGAGGGGGGGTTTCAGGAGTTAGGGTGGAGGGTTAGGGGGGGGGGAGGTTATGGATGGAGTTTAAAAAGGGGGGTTTTATAAGGGATTGGGGAAAAAGGGATGTATGGGGGGATGGTTATTTTTGGGATTACTGGGGGGGTTAATCAGGAGTTAATGAGAGATGTATGGGGGGAGGAAAAGGGGGAAGTTTACATGAGGGGGGGTATCAGGAGTTTGGGTTTAGAGATTTATGGGGCACGGGTTTATGGATGTTGTTTACATGAGGGGAGGTATAGGAAAATTAGGGTAGAGAATGTGTGGGGGGGAAAGGGTTATGGATGGGGATTAAAATGAGGGGGTATCGGGGAGGTTTGGGGTTTTGAGATGAAAGGGGGGGGAACGGGTTTAGGATGGGAAATTAAATTTGAGGGGAGGTTTCGGGGAAAATTGGGGTAGGGGATGTATGGGGGGGGAGCGGGTTTTGGGATGGAGATTACATGAGGGAGGTATCAGGGGATTGGGGGTAGAAAAGTTTAGGGGGGGACAGGTTATGGATGGTTTTTAAATGGGGGGAAGGGTTTTTCAGGAGTTGGGGTAGGAGGGTTAGGGGCCCAGGTTATGGCTGTTAAATTACATGAGGGGGGGGGAAAATCAGGGGGTTTTGGGGGTTAGAAAATGTATGGGGGGACGGGTTTTGGGGAGGGGATTACATGGGGGAGGTATAGGAGGTTTAAAGTAGAGGGGTAGGGGGGGGAAGGTTATGGGGAGATTCCATGAGGGGGGTTTATCGGAGATTAGGGTGAGATGTTTGGGGGGGGGCCGGTTTGGATGGGGGTTACTTTTGGGGAAAGGAAACCCAGGGGTTTAAATGTAGAGATTTTTGGGGGGGGGGCAGGGTTATGGATGGAGGTTCCTGAGGGGGGGGTTCAGGGGGTTAATGTAGAGATGTATGGGGGGCCCAGGTTTAGGGGATTTTGGGGGATTTTTTTGGGAGGGGGGGTTTTTAAACCCGGGAATTTAGGGGGTTTTAGGGGGGGATTTTGGGGGCACGGTTTTTGGATGTTGATTTCATGAGGGGGGTGTATCGGGGGAATTGGGTTTTTAGGGGAGGGGTTTTGGGGGGGGGGGGGGGGGGACAAGGGTTTAAGGATGGGGGGGATTCCCTTGGGGGGGAGGTATCAGGGGGGGGATTAAAGGGGGTGGGGGGGAAAATGTATGGGGGGGGAAGGGGTTTTTTTGGTTTTTTAGGTTTAAACAGGGGGAGGGGGAAAAGGGGTTAATTCGGGAAAAGGGGGGTTTGGGGGAGAGAAGGGGGGGGGGGGCAGGTTATGGATGTTGATTACATGGGGGGGGGTGGTACCCAGGAGATTGGGTTTTTGGGTTTTGGGGGGGGGGGGGGGGGTTATGGATGGAGATTACATAAAGGGAGGTATCAGGAGATTAGGGTAGAGATGTTGAGGGGGACATGGTTATTTTTGGGAAAATTTACAGGGGGGGGTATCAGGAGTTTAATGAAGGATGTATGGGTGGGGGTTTTGGGGGAAATTCCCAAGGGGGGGGAGGTATCGGGAGTTAGGGTAGAGTTGTTTGGGGGGGAAAAAGGGGTTATGGTTTGGAGTTTTCTTAGGGATTTTTCGGTTTTTTGGGTAGAAAATTTTAGGGGGGGGCCAGGTTAGGGAATGGAGATTGAAAAAGGGGGAGGGAGGTTCGGGAAAGATTAGGGTTAGAGATGTTTGGGGGGGGGAAGGTTGGGGGATGGGAAAAATTACAAGGAGGGGGGGTATCGGAGATTAGGGTAGAAAATGTAGGGAAACAGGTTTTATGGATTTTTGATTACATGAGGGGAGGTTTTCGGGGAGATTAGGGGGTAGAGAGTAGGGGGGGAAGGTTTGGATGGAGATTACATGAGGGGGTAATAGGAGATTAGGGTAGAGATGATGGGGGGGACGGTTTTGGAGGGGGATTAATGAGGGGGGTTATCAGGGTTTTGGGGTAGAGTTTGGGGGGGGGGAAACCGGGTTTAGGGAAAGTTGTTAATGAGGGGTAAGGAACAGGAGATTAGGGGTAGAGATGTATGGGGGGGGGTTTGGAGGAGATTAAATGGGAGGTTTCGGGAGTTTTGGGTGAGATGTATGGGGGGACGGGTTTATTTTTGGGAAATTTTATTTGGGGGGGGTATCAGGGGGTTTTTTAATGAAAGAGATGATGGGGGGGGTTAGGTGGAGATTAAGGGAGGGAGGTTTCCGGAGATTTTGTAGAGTGTAGGGGGGGACGGGTTTATGGTGGGGGATTACATGAGGGGGAGGTATCAGGAGATTAGGACAGATGTAGGGGGGAAGGGGTTTAAATGGAGGGGGATTCATGAGGGGGGGTATCAGGAGTTTAGGGCAGGTTTGTAGGGGGGACAGGTTAGGGATGGAAATTACATGAGGGGAGGTATCAGGAGTTAGGGAGAGATGTATGGGGGGGAGGTTAGGGAAAGGAGTTTAAATTTGGGAGGTATCAGGAGATTGGGGGAAAGGGAGTGTAGGGGGGGGGGAGGTTATGGATGGAGATTAAATGGGGGGAGGTATAGGAGCTTAGGGTGGAGAAGGGTATGGGGGGGCGGTTTTGGATGGAGATTACATGAGGTGAGGTATCGGGGAGAATGGGGCCCAGGATGTAGGGGGGGCGGGGGCAGGTTATGGATGGGGGGTTTTTACTTTGGGGGGAAAAGGAAAATTTCAGGAGATTAGGGTAGAGATGTATGGGGGGGAAAAAGGTTTAAAAAGGGGGGGGGGGGGTTTTTTGGAAGTTCCCCTTGGGGGGAGGTATCGGGAGTTTTGGGGAAGAAAAGTATGGGGGGGGGGGGTTTTATGGGATGGGGAATTACTTAAAGGGGAGGTTTTTTCCAGGAGTTTTGGGAGTTGGAGGGGAAAATTGGGGGGGGGGGGTTTATGGATGGAGTTTCCCATAAAGGGGGGTATAGGGATTAGGGTGGGGAGATGTATGGGGGGGGGGTTATGGATGGAGTTTAAATGAGGGGGGTTATAAGGAGTTTAGGGTGGATGTATGGGGGGGAGGTATGGATGGGGGATTCCTGAGGGGGGGGATTAGGAGATTGGGGGCGAGCGTATGGGGGAGGGGTTTATGGATGGCGATTACATGGGGAAATAAATAGGAGATTAGGGTAAGTAGGGGGGGGAAGGTTTGGAGGAGTTTAAACATGGGGGAGGGGTATGGGGAAAATTAGGGGAAAGATGTTGGGGGAGAGGTTTTTGGTGGAAAATTACTTGAGGGGGTATCAGGAGTTAGGATAGGATGTTGGGGGACAGGTTTGGAAGGGATTAATGGGGGAAAGGTTCAGGGGGATTAGGGTAAGATATTTTAAAGGGGAGAGTCTTCCCTTTTTAAATCCCCACAGGGGGGGTTTTTGTAAGGGGGTAAAGGGCCCGGGGGTGAAACACACTGGTCACATGATAGAAAGTGTCATGGGATTCCTGATCCTCCCCCCCTTAATTAAAAATGCATTGACATCATGAAAGGGCCCGTAGTGGAGGGAAAACATTCCGCCGTCCACCTATAACATCGCGCCCGTGGGTTGGTCCTTTTTATCCAGAGGGGTCGTTGGCAGTGGAGGGAAAGGTTTTAGTCTGACCTGACAGAGGGAGGGGGTTGGGGAGAGGTTTCTGTGTAAAGTGGGTTTTGCCCCTTTAAAAGGGGTTTTTTTTCATTTCATTAAACGGTTCCCTTTAGAATAAGGGGGCCGCGAAAAAAAGCAACTTTTCAAATTTGGGTGTGATTTGCAAAGTGTTTTTGTTTTCACTGTTTCCTTTAAACTTCCCTTTTCTTTTAAACACTGTTTTCCCCGTGTGGTTGGATCCCAACCCCCCTTTTATTTTTAATTTGGGTCTAACTCTATAATTTACATTCTGTTTTGGCCCCCCTTGTTTTACGGTTTGCACGCTTTCCCCGTCTCTTTCACTAAAAAAAAGATAATGTGAACAAATTTTACTTATACCAGAAATAGCTAATCAAATGATGCGCTGCTTCTACAAATTTAGAAAGCAGAAGAAATTTTGCCTGTTGCCCAAATTTCCCGCTTGTAAAAAATTTGGGGAAAGGGGAAAATTGTGCTGCCCCTGGACAGTTAATAGAAGATTGTATTCAACTTATCAATCCCTCAGTGTGGAGGAGAAGAGATCAGTGCCCCGGGGTTTTTAAGAAGGCTGTCTGACTGAATTTTAGGTGTGGTATGGGAAACAGCCCTTTCAAAAAAAAGATTCATTCCGACCTTTCCCCCCCTTTGGTGGCTACCCAAAGGGACTGTTTTCATTTCGTTGGCCCGGTGGGGACCCTATTTTCCCCTACATTGCTTTCGCTGTGATGCCTTTTGGAGATAGGGGAAAGAAGGGCCCCTGGCATAAAGTATTCTTTTTCCTTGTTTTTGGGAAAATTTTTCTTTCCAAAAAAAAAAAAAAAAATTGTTTTTTTCTTAGGGTCGAAAAAAAAAAAAAAAAAAAAAGTTTAAAAAAAAATGATTGTGCACCCTTAAGGGGAACCCTCAACCCCCGGGTCTTCTTGTTATCCGACCTATTGTATGGGTTGGGTTTCTTTTGTTATGGGATTCAGCCTTTTAATAAAGCTTTTTTATAAAATTTAAAAAAAAAAGATTGCATTGGGAGACGAACAACAGTGGAAAATGTGGACTTGAAGGGGGGGTTTGGGAAAAACACACCGATGGGAGCGAGCAGGAAAAGTGAACGGGGGGGTGATGTCATCCCCCTTTCCGTTTTAAAAAAACCCCTTTGGGGGGGGAAAAAACGCCCCCGGATTTTAGGGAAATAGAAACAAGTTCAAGAAACGGGTGAACTTGGGTTTAAAACGGGTACAACCCCTTTAAGTGTTTTGGATAAGAAATTTAGGGAGATTCCGGAGGGGAAAAAGGGGAATATTGTAAAAAAATATTCTTCACTGAGTTTGCTGTCCCGCTCGAAAGAAACTTTGGGGGAAATTTCCAAAAAATCAATTTACAAAATTAGGGAAAAATTTGTTAATGAAAGAGGAATAAACAAAAAAAAAGGATAAAATGATTAATAAATTTGTAAATCGTTGTTACCCTAAAAAATAGTGCAGGTGCCATGTGATGGGGTTCAGGAAACTAAAGAGAAAAAAGTTGAGAATGAAGATCAGATCGATTTTCTCTCTACATTTGATGATCACACTGGGATGAGAAATGTGATTTTAAGATCATGGAAAATCTTGCAGCACGATCCGATCTATGGAGATCTGTTTAGAGAAAATCCACGTTTGGTTTATAAGAGAAAACAGACTATTGGAAATCAAATTGTACATTCAGATTTAAAGGGGTTACATAGTTAGTACGGTTGAAAAAAGAAACGTGTCCTTCGAAGCCCCCTACAGTGATCAGCCGACAATGGGGCGAGCAGCGCAGAACAGCTTGCCGTGGCACTCCAGCCCAACCGCTTCCACATGGGGGGGGAGCCCGACGAGAGCCCAAAGGAGCCCACAACCGCAACTTGCTCATGCTTACATCAGAGACGCCCAGGTTGCACCATCCTCCACTGATCTCCCTCCTCCAGAGGCGGCATTAAACACCCTTGCGGCCCACCCGACCCTGCAAGCGCTTCTAGCACTACTCCCATCGAAACTTGATTTGCAACAACTGGCCAGGGACATGAAAGCAAAATTGGGCCCCAAGACTTGAAACCGGCCCAAAGCGGCCATTGTGACGCTTCAAGAAAGAATCCACCATTTGGAGACCGATCAACAATCCACTCAGTGTATGATCTCTAGCTTGCAATCCTCCATCTCTGAACAGAATAACCGAACCATCCAATTAGCCTCACAGATGGACAATCTGGAAAATCACAACAGGCGCAACAACATCCGGATACGAGGCCTGCCAGAGTCAATTAAAACAGCGGACATATCACCTACCTTAACAAAGCTATTTAACTATATTTTGGGGAGGCCTGAAGGTACAGAAATTGTGTTGGATCGGGCTCACCGTGCGCTTCGTCCGCAAAACCCGGACCCAAAAAACCCCAGAGACATCATCTGTCGTGTCCATCACTTTATCCTAAAAGAGGAGATTATGAGAAAGGCCAGGCTCATGCGCAAGGTAAAATACTTAGGCTTGGAGATCATCCTATTCCCAGACCTCTCTAGAAGAACCCTCCGCATGCGTGCTGCTGTTAAGCTGCTGTTAAGCCATTGTCGAGCCTTCTACAAGCAAGAAACATCGCATATCACTGGGGTTACCCATTTGCGCTGCAAGTGTGTCATAACGACAAACTCCTCTCTTTCCGCTCCCCAGCTGACCTCTCGGCATTCCGTTCAGCTCTGAACCTTCCAGAAGTACAGCTTCCAGATTGGCAGACAGTGATGCTGGCAGAGACACCTCTTTTTCAGGACCCTAACCCAAGCATCCCGAACGGTCCTACCCACCCCGCCAACCTGAGGCACAGGACGACCAGACATCGCGGCAGGAGCCCGGAACACGCACGCTCAAGAACCCAACCTCACCGCTGACCAGCAGTCAAGTCTTGTGGTAAAACTTAAAGTTTTATCGGTCTCCGGTTGACAGGAGTATCCTCCTTTTGATTGCTTCCCCCGACAGGACAACACTGCGCCCACTAGGCTGGTGTGGCCTGATGAGAGAAGTTGAATGCTCTTGTATCTCACTACGTCTATGCCTAACTAATCTCCCTTTCCTACCCGCCCCTTCCTCATCTTATGCCTAACTAATTTCACCTTCCTACCCTCCCCGCTCCCGTCTCTTATCCCGCCCCCACCCGAAATGGCCCAAGCCTCTTGGGTCTCACCGCGTATTGCTATTACATGAGATCGTAATTGTACTCGTGGATGCTCGACGTATTTAACAGTGCCTACACTACGGCGATCGGCTGGCGACTTGGTTGTCCTCAAGATGTTGGGACCAGCCAATTCGCCACCCGCTATTTCATGCCAATTTGCCCTGTGACATCTCTGTTTCTCTTTTTGGACATTGTCCTTTTCCCTACACATATTATTTTGTAGGTCCCACTGGTTCCTACAACCTATATTGGTGCTGCCCCCAGCGCACTATTAGTCCGTTAGCTCTCCCGCTAGCCTTAGCAGCCGTTGTGCTGCCAGTACTTTCTGTATTCAGTGTAAAAGTTAGATTTGTTTCTTTGTTAGGCGTTTATTATTGTCCTAAAAGTTTAAGACTCCCTTTGTCTCAATTCCCCTAGTGAGTCCAGTCCGAGGCTTTGTGCTTGCTTCCGGAGTTATCCCTTAATCTCGTGGGCCACACCTCTCTCCCATACATATCATGGCTACATTACGCATTTCCTCCCTCAATGTAAAGGGATTTAACGTCCCGGAAAAGAGATCTCAAGTGCTATACAACCTCCATAAGCAGAAATCACATATTGTTTGCTTGCAGGAAACTCATCTTTTGAAATCACACCTTCAGGGTCTCCGAAATAAATTCTTGCCTGTCTGGTACCACAGCAGTAACTCTGAGTCCAAAACAAAAGGGGTGGCCATCTTTGTCCATAGATCGTTGCCGGTCCGGGTCCTGAATGTTATGGCAGATGAGGAGGCCAGATTCCTTTTTCTCAACTGCTGTATTCAGGGTCACAAGATAACTATCGCAAAGGTCTATGCCCCTAACTCTGGCCAACTGTCCTTCCTCTCCAAATGCTTTGATGCCCTTGCAACTTTTGCCACTGGACATATTGTTCTCTGCGGCGACCTTAACTTGACACTAGACCCGTCAGTGGACACCTCATCAGGGCATTCCCGCTTGGCCAGAGGAGTGTTAGATAGACTTAAAAAATCATTGCATGACATGCAGCTCATGGATGTTTGGAGACTTCTCCACCCGAAAGAGCGTGACTATTCCTTTTTCTCACACCCACACGGCTCATACAGCCGAATCGATTACATATTGCCACAACATTCACTATTGGCTTACGTCACCAATGCCTCCATTGGGTCTGTAATACATTCGGACCATGCTCCCATCCACTGCGATTTCTCTCTCCCCCACCTCGCTCGTCCAGTCTTCTCTTGGAAGCTGAACGAACAGCTTCTGTTGGACGCCCTGTGTCTGTCGGAATTAAAACAAAACATTGAAGTCTTTAGCCTCACACATCAGTCTGACCCTTCGACTCCCCAGATTAAATGGGAAGCACTTAAGTGCGTCCTGAGAGGGACACTTATCAAACATGGGGCAAGACTGAAGAGGGAGCGCTCACAAAAATTGCAGTCTCTCCTTGAGCGACTACACCGGCTAGAAACGACTCACAAGTCTTCTGGCCTGGACTCGGATCTCAGAGAATTGACGCAAACACGTCACGAGGTGCTCAGGTTAATGGACCAGAAACACAAGCGATACCGCCAGATCTGTTCCAGCTCTTTTTATGTCTGGAGTGATAAACCGGGTAGGTCTTTGGCCAGAGCACTTCGGGACAAAAGAGCTTCCCTATTCATCCCCTCCATCAAAAATGATAATGGCGACTCGGTCTACATTACAGAGGACATACTAAAGGCCTTTCACACCTTCTATTCGGACCTTTATAACATCCCTACTCCTGAGAGCAACAGCGGGCGGGAGACATACCAAAACTCCCTGCAGGGTTACCTTTCAGAGACGACTCTACCGCAGATGGATGCTCAGACTCTCGCCTCCCTGGAGGAGCCCTTCTCGACGGATGAGCTTAAAGCTGCAATCGGGGCTCTCCCATCTGGGAAAAGTCCGGGGCCAGACGGTTACACGGCCCAATTTTTTAAAGCGCTGGTTGATGACCTATCTCCTATCCTTCTTTTGGCATTTAATGAGATAACGCCAGGTGCTTCCTACTCACCTGATTTCCTAAAGGCGTATATAACGGTCATACCTAAGGAAGGAAAAGACCCTAAATTATGCTCAAGTTATAGACCAATCTCACTCATCAACACAGACGCTAAGTTACTCGCCAAATTAATCGCCATGAGGCTCGGACCTCTGCTGGGCTCCCTGATTAATACTGACCAGGTGGGGTTCGTTCCGTCCAGGGAGGCGAGAGACAACACCCTTAAAACATTTTCCCTTTTCCATTTTGGGTCAGTCCTCACGCCTTCCCTGCCTCTTCTTCCTTAGACGCGGAGAAAGGCCTTCGACCGGTGAACTGGGCGTTCCTGTGGGGGCCTTGCGCATTTGGGACTCGGACCGGCTATGATGGGTAGGATTTTGGGGTCTTTATCGCGACCCTACAGCCAGATCGATTAATGGGGCACTATCTCTTCCCTTTAAAATCTGTAATGGTACCAGACAGGGATGCCCGCTGTCCCCCCTGCTCTACGTTATTGCAATGGAGCACCTCCTACAAGCGATCAGGGCGGACCCCGCTATTCAGGGCATCAGGGTAGCTAAGACTCATTTCAAATGCTCCGCGTTCGCGGATGATCTGCTCCTCTACGTCTCTCATCCTCTTACCTCTTTGCCCAAAGTGTTCAGGGCCCTGCAGCGCTATGGCGCACTCAGCAACCATAAAATAAATATTGCTAAAAGTGTAGCATTAAACCTGAATATTCCTGATGATGACTTACGTGCCTTGAAGTCGGCTTTCCCACTCACATGGTCCTCGTCCTCTTTCAAGTATCTGGGGATCCACATCCCCTCTAATTTAGAGAGGACTTTTGATCTCAACTTCTCCCCCCTCCTTGCCTCGATCGCTAACGACCTGTTGAAGTGGGACAGGAAAGACTTCACGTGGCTGGGGAGAATCAATGTCCTAAAAATGAACACGCTCCCCCGCCTACTCTACTTGTTTCAAGCTGTTCCGGTTCTGGTGCCTCAATCCTTTTTTCACAGCATTGCATAAATTGGTGCGTGACTTTGTGTGGAGTCGCAGACACCCCAGAATAGCGAAAGCCACCCTTTTCAAACCCAAATTAGAGGGGGGGTTAGCGCTTCCTAATTTCCAACTCTATTACTTAGCAGCGGTTCTGGTTCGCTCTCTCGATACTTTCCACAACTGGGACTCCAAGTGTTGGGTCCAAATGGAAGCACAAATGTTGGGTGTTTCTACGGCAGCCCTGCCTTGGCTACCAGTTGCTCTTTTACCTAAAAGGCTCCTCCGGGACATGCCTTTGGTGGCGCAGACCTCTAGTCGAGTTTGTAGGGCCTTCCCCTCCAAAATGACTTTGTTCCGCCCTGGGGGCCAACTTACCCCCCTGGTGGGGAACCCAGCCATACCTGAAGTGTTGTCCCTAGCCGTGCTCAGGCTATTAGGGGGGAGACCCTCATCTTCCACTTTTGGGAGTGTGCTCCTTCCGGATGCTCTGAAGTCGTACCGGGACTTGACGGGGGACACAACCTCTACAACGTTCTCTAGGTTGAACTACTATCAACTACTGAGCGTTTACTCGAAATACAAGAGTGATCTGGACCTTCACAGGCCTTGCTCACCCTTCGAGTCCTGGTGTCTCTTGGATTCTTCGGGAGAGCATGCTCTTTCCAGAGTGTATGGGCTCCTGAACGGCCAAACCACAAACAAACTCCCTTTCCAGATCAGCTGGGAAAGAGACTTAGGGAGGGAGCTCCCCGAGGACGTTTGGGAAAAAACTTTCTTTCTAATCCACAAAGCCACTATCTCAACTAAAGCGCAGGAACTAAACTATAAAGTAGTTACCAGGTGGTACAGAGTCCCGTCCTTGCTTCACTCCCTCTACCCAGAAGTCCCTAATACATGCTGGAGGTGTCTTGAAGAAGAGGGGACAATGTCCCATATATGGTAGCGATGCCTTATTCTTCAACCTTTTTGGGAGAGAGTAGTGGAACTTACGCAAGCCATAACTGGTTTGAGGATCGGGAATGATCCGGCCGTCCTTTTACTCTTTGACCTGCCTCTCCCTTCCCGATCTCTCAGGTCCCACCTCCTATCTTTTTTGCTTTTGGCTGCAAAGGCGATCATCCCCCGCCTTTGGCGCTCGACTGAATGTCCTACCATCTCATCTTGGTTCCAGGAGATCCATAGACTTCAACGCTTAGAGGAGTTTAGAAATGACTCCCCCCTGCAGGCCAGGAAGTTCTGGTCGACTTGGAGTGACTGGATCACCTTTTGCCAAACTGACCTCTACCGAACTTTCTCATGACCCGAAACTTTGGGTCTGCCCCCATACTCCCTTTATTTACGAGACTAAGCCTTGCCCGGCTGTTGTGATGCCCCTGTGGGTCTCTACCGGGCTCCGGACTGGACATCCCCTGTTGTGTGTTTGTACTGTTTCTGCTTCGGGCGGTTTTCTTCTTGTTTGTGATTCTTTATTAGCTATGAGTTTTGTAAGGATTTTTGACTCCATTATGCACATCTACTGACCCAATCGCCCCATTATTTGGATATAAGTGGCTCGAACCTCAGCCAGCGGCATTGGGAAATTGTTTCCTCCTCCTAATTTCGCCTCCCATGTCCCATTCGACATAAAAGGTTTAGGAGGTTTACTATTTACTATTTACTATATACTTATGCTTGTACCATTACTGTCTATTAGCAGGTATTGATTATCTCGCTATTTCACACCTGTTGTTTCGTTTACTGATTATGAATATCATTATTAGCATATTACCTCGACACTGTCTTCTGTAACTTGTTATATTTGTTCGGGTTTTTTATTACCCATGTATTTTTCGAATGAAAACTCAACAAAATTTGAATTTGAAAAAAGACACGTGTCCATCAAGTTCAACCAAGGGTGGGGAAAATGTGGGTAAAGGGAGGAGAGACAAGGACATTAAAGGGGTTCTGCCACGATGTAATGTTGACGTGGGATCCTCCAAAATGGGTATTTAATCACTTTTCTAAATATATGTGATTACAAAATTTGCAGTCTGAGAGAGCTACAGGCTGCCTTACCTGCCCTTAGTTACTTAAAAGCTTCTATTAGATACAGCCTGACAAGAGCTGCTGGCCGGGCTTGCGCAGATCACACTTCTTATCTGATGAGAGGGAGCTGAAGAAGCTTTCAAGGCACCGGGTAGAAATATGTTGTCTTTTGTATACAGAATCCACTAGTTGTAGTGTGATTATCTAAGTAGATCTCTGCTTTATCTGATGACAGAGAACATGAAGAAGCTTTCAAGCTGCTGTGGAGAAAAGGTGTTGTCTTTTGTATACAGAATCCACTAGTTGTAGTTTGATTATTTGAGTGAACATTTCACACGATCCCTTATGCACGGCTCTGTGCTCTGGCTGTGTCTCTCTCTCTCTTTCAGCTCAGCGTGGCTTGTTTACATTTGATTCTTAGCAGATAAGGCACGTCCTGGCAAAACCCCTTTAAGCCCAGCCTCACCACTGGTGAGTGCCCTGAAACCCACAAGGCAAGAACCAATCTGCTCCAGTGGAGAACGTATCTCTGACCCCAGAGCCTCCACCAGCCAGGATCCAGAATTTTACATAGCTACATACGCATTAATATTCTTTAGTTCCAGGTAGGTATCTAAGCCTTTCTTGAAACGCTCTACTGTTCCTGCTGTGACCAGCTCCTCAGGCGGCTATTCCACAGATTCACAGTTCTCACAGTGAAGAACGCCTTCTCCTCTGGAGATTGAATCCTTTTCTCTCTAGTCGAAGGGAATGTCCCCTTGTCTTTTGAGGGGGCTTCACTTGAAATAATATTTGCCCCAGACTTTTTGTAGGGACCATTTATAAAAATTAAATTTAAGTTCTCCCCGAGCCGTCTTTTCTCAAGACTAAATAAGTTAAATTCTACTAACCTCTCCTCATAACTAAGATGCTCCATTCCCCCTAATAAGTTTGGTTGCTCGTCTCTGTACTCTCTCTAGCTCCATTACATCTCTTCTATAAACTGGGGCCCAGAACTGAACAGCATATTCTAAGTGAGGACGCACCAATGCTTTGTACAGCGGTAGAATTACATCCTTGTCCCTCGAGTCCAGGACTCTTTTAATACACGCCAATATCTTACTTGCCCTAGAGGCAGCTGATTGACACTGCATGCTGTTCTGTAGTCTATGATCCTTCAATAAGCAATAGATGGAACCAATTTACAGCTAAATAGCTTAGTCCATATTTTATTGCAATATCCAACACAGACGTAACACACGTATATTGTATAAGCATAAAAGGTTTTCGGCATACATGCATAAGAAAGGTATCCTTTACCTGTGGTACAACGCTGCATAAGCAGTAGTGAGGAGCTGCTCAGACACCGGCCGTACACTCGAGATGCAACGTTTCGAGAGTCCCTGCCCTCTTTGTCAAGCACGTGTGTAACATTTCCTGTTTCTCCTTTAAACCTATCTTAACCCTTTCCTAACCTAACCTGAACTTCATAAAAACACTCTAAAATTAATGTCTTCATTTAGACCCTTTGGACTCTTAGACTCAAGATTAACAATCCAAATAATCCCTTCTAAGAAGTTACGTTTGTATCCTAAAAATTTCGTTCCTTTTAATTTTTTCCACCCTTTTCAGCTCTGAATTGTGTCTTGTTTTATAGAATGCCTTGCTACGATTTTCACCTTACTTTTTTCCTATTTCCACCCCTCTATTTTGGGGCTCCCCCTCTAGTTTTATCACCCGATCCTAAATTGTTCTTTTTAAGGTCCTCACACTTTTGTTGTCTGCCCCAAACGTATAGCGTCGCAGGACATTTTAAGCATATACGGTTTTTGGACTCACATGTGAAGAAACCCTTAAAGAAAAATGGGGTAAACCTTCTAGGGGGTTTATACAGGGCCCTTTTCTTTATCGATCCACAGTTTTGACAAAAAAGCAAGGGAATTTTCCCTTTTCCTTTTAGTAGTCAAACACTAGTTTCCCTAATTCTTTACTAACAGTTTGAAGATACAATCCTTGTCCTATGGTTTTTTTTTTTCAAAAAAACGAACCTGGTTTTTTCATTAAAAATACCCCCACTTTTTCTCTCCTGCAATATCTCCAGTATTTTCTTTTGTTTTTTTTAATCTTGCATGGAAATAAAACTTAGTTACAAATACAACCTATTGTCATTTGTTTCTTTTTTCGGGGTGTTAATAGGACCTCTCTTACATTTTGGGGAAACCCCCTTCCAACTTTTTTCTGCTTTTTTTTATTATTTTCCCTAGTTCAAATTTTTATAAGGTCCTGCTTTCCCCTAATATACAAGTCTCTTAACAAATCCTCGGGCCAAAATAAACGCCCTTTTGGTATCCCTCAAAGGTTTGGGGTCATGGAAACTAGACCGATGTAGACATTGTTCGAAAACTTTTTTTTTTTGTACAACATATTTTTAAAAACCATTACTTGTCTTATAAATCTCCCATTAAGTCCCTTAAATTTTCATTTGGTCGTTTTTCCTGGTGAACTGTATAATGGTACCGGGGAATTTCAAATCGTGCAAAATCTTTTTAATTCTTCTGTGTACCCTCCAAAACATATAACACATCCAATATTTTTTTTCCATGAAACAATGTGATCCGTGATCTGGATTAAACACATATTATTTTAATATATATGTAAAATTACCAAACTGGGCCCGGCCGGAGACCCCATCGGGGTTCCTTGCCCCGCTGTAGATAAAATTTGAGCCCCAAACTGAAAAAATTCTGATTTAAGGACAATGTCCAATAAACTCATTATAAAATATAGTGTTTTATTAATGTATGATCCAGACTCAATGCCTCTCTTACTATTTCCCATCCCCTCCTTAAACGGAATGTTAGATAAAGGGATTTTATACCAAAGTGCACAAAAATCTACTTGATTACTATCTACTTGCTGAAAGACGTAAAGGCCAGTGTCCTTTAAACAATCCTTTTTCTGGGACATAGTTTTTGCAGATAACTGTCACATAGATTGCAAAGGGTTCCAATAGAGAACTAAACCCTAGACTTTTGGGTTACCGGTGGATTTTTAAAACGATTTGTGCATTTGGGTACAAAATATAAAAGGGTGTTTTGGATTTTCTTTAATTAATGTTTTACCTTTGTCTGGGGTGAAATCCCTATCTTACTGCCCCTAAATTGTTTCAAAATTAACCCTGTACTTTACGGGTGGGACCTGTTCAAGGGCTTCAACACATTATATCAATAACTGTGATGCGGCTTCTTCCAAAATTTTGGGGCACGATTCATTACTACTGAGACCCTCCTTTATTGCTTTAGGGATGTAACATTTGTATCATTTTTTAAATTTCCCCAATAGCTCGTTCCTCTTTTTTCGTAGATTTTTTATTTTTTTCTATTTTTAGATTATAAAAACCCACCCTTTTCAAGACACCCTGTTTTAACTAAGGTTCAAAAACCTTAGGGAGGGCAATGATCTCTGGGTCAAAACTACTTTTAATCGCAATTTTTTTGGTAATCACTTTGATGCATTTTTTTTTGGCTGTTTTTGAAAAGGATTTTTTAGTCGTAGATTTCTACAAAACTGTAGAAAAACCCGGGAAAATCAAAAAATCCCGCAAAATAGGCACAAAATTCAACCTTTGTTAAAAATAATCCTTTTTAGTAAATATTTTTCTTAAATGTTCAATACAGTCCTTGATTGTCCAAGTTTCTTTTTTTATGTTTTTTCTTTCCTTTTCCCCAAATTGAGACTTTCCTTTTCATATCCTTTTTTAACCACAGTCGCTCCACGCTCGCGTCGTTTGGGACGTCGTGCTTCTAAAAAACCTTTATCTGGATTGTTTCTAGGGTCAATGACTAGAAAGCACTGTATCTGAGTCCTCTGATGTAATAGTGGGTTGTTTGTTTTTTAAATTTTGGCCACGATTTTGTCTGCGGGTACTGTCGTTCTTCGCCACGTATACACCCTTCCATGGAGGTAAAACTTTTTATATCTCTTTTTAAATTTACGTATTTTCGTTTTTTAGTTTTTGAAAATTTGAATTTTTTTTTATTGGTCTTGATTTCAAGCTGGGCTAGATTTTATTGTTCTGTATGGCAATGTTTAAATTCTTATCTATTTTTTGCACCCTCTTTAGTGCCCTTTAAAGCCGATTGAATATGTTTCACCCTTAAATACATAAAATCCATGAAAATTGGTTGCTAAGTCAAACCATCGTTCCTTGTATTTTTAGATCTTCCGGGGGGGATCGGCTGTAGGGTGTTCTTAGCCCTCTCGTATCGTCTTGTTTTAATATATTCATAAGGGTCCCCGCAGTAGGGTTAAATTAACACTTTTTTTCTTAAAACTTCCCGGGGGTTTTGGATAGTTAATCTGTCTTTTGTATTTGGTCCCAATTAGACCTGACAAATCCCCTTGCTTTTAAAATTTTATAGCTCAGTCTCAAGAAACTTAGAAACTCGGGGCCCGGGTTTTCGTTATTGCAGCTAGCTCCTCAAATGAAATTTTATTTGCCAATGTTCACTGCGGTATAAGAGGAATATCTATAAACTCATTTAAGTCTTTTACCGCTATGTTATGCCCTGGTGCCTTATCCGGGTTTCCCTACCCCCCAGTAATTTTAACTTCAATAAGCAATAAAGGAACAATTTTGCTAAATAGCTTTTCCATATTTTTTTGCAAATCCAACCCCAAAACTAACACACGTATATGTATAAGCATAAAAGGTTTTCGGCATACATGCAAAGAAAGGTACCTTTACCTGTGGAAAACGCTGCATAACATAGTGTTAAAAAAAGAAACGCCTAAAATGAGGGGGGAAAAAGGAAAAAAGATTGGGGAAAATCTGCAACCTTTTTTGACAAGCCTGTCGTAAATTTTGGGGGTTTTTAAAAATTAAAAAACTTTTAAACCCTTTCTAAAAATAGGATTTAACTTTTTTCAAATAAAAAACTTAAAATTTTTTTTAATTCTTTATTTAAGAAATTTGGGAAAAAAATTTAAACTCAAAAAAAACAACCAAAATTAATTTACCCTTTTTAAAGGCCCCCCCAAGTTAAGTTTATTTCCCCAAAAGGTTCTTAGGTTTTAAAATTTTTTTTCAAAAACCTTTTTTGCTTTGGGGTACATTTGTGTTTGGTTTTTTCAGTTTTTGAAGTTTTCCCCCTAACCCGGGATTTTCCAAAACCATAAAAGGGGGTTTCTTTCTATTCCAAAAACCCTCTTTTTAAAAGCTTTGCTCCCCCCCCTAGTTTTTAAATTTCTACCCGAGCGAAAATTTTAAACAGAGAAAGCAGCTAAAATAAGGGTGGAATAGAAAAAAAACTATGGGAAAAATTTCAGTAGAAAGGCCTTTTTTTAAAGCAAGACCAATGTAGCAAGCTGAATGGGTGTGTTGTGGGAAAAAATTAAAGAACGAATTTTTGAGGATATCAAACGTAACTTGTTTAAAAAGGGAATTATTTTGGTTGAATCTTAGTTAAAGTCCAAAGGGGGTAAAAATAAAGACATTAATTTTAGAGGTTTTTTTATGAAGTTCTTTTGGTTAGGAAAGGGTTAAGATGGTTTTTTAAAGGAGAAACAGGAAATGTTACACACTGTTGAAAAGAGGGCGGGGACCTGAAACTTTGATCTCGATTGAACGGCCGGTGTCTGAGCGCTCCTCACTACTGTTTTTTATGCAGTTTTTGTTTTTACACGGGGTAAAGGAAACCCTTTCTTTGCAGTTTGGGAAAAACCTTTTATGCTTTACAATTAGTGTTTAGTCTGTGTTGGATTTTGCAATAAAATATGGAAAAAGTATTTAGTGAAAATTGGTTCCCTTCTATTGCTTTTTAAAAGCTTGAAAATACTACGGGGAAAAGGGAACCGGATAAGGCACCAGGGCATAACATCCCAAAATTTCCATAGGTTAAAGGACTTAAATAGCGTGTCTTGATTACAAGAATGCCCAGATCTTTCTAAAACAAGCTTCCCAAAGGGTTTTTTTCCCCCCCCCTAGGGAATATGTCCCTGTAATTATTTTCCCCAGAGCAAAACCTTACATTTATCCACATTGAACCCCATTTGGGGGGGGGTGCCCGGGAAAACTCGGTGTCCAGTTGCTTGCAATTTTGAATCTTCCATGATGGCACTCCCCGCATAGCTTGGTGTCTCTGAAAAAATTTTGAAACCATGAAAGACCCTTCCACAAATATTTAATAAATGCTTTAAAATAAGAGAGGCCCTAAACTGAGTCCTGCGGCACCACTCAAAAACCGGGGACCAATCAGATTTTGAGTTTTTTTCCACCACCCAAAACCCGCGGCCCGCTCAAGGGTAGGAGTCATTCCCACCACTCAAAAAGGGGGGACCACTAAAGTAGGAGTCTTTACCACCATCACAACCAGGGACCCTCAGAGTAGAGTCTTTTACACCACTTCTGGTACAATCCAGCAGCCAGTTTTTAACCCAAATTTACACCTGTTATCTCAAACCCTGGTTTCTAATTTACCCTAACAAACGCTTATGGGACAGTTTAAACCCTTGCAAATTTAAAAAAACAAATACCACAGCTGCCCCTTTTTCCAGACTTTACTCACCTCTTATAAAAAAAAAATCAGATTGGTCTGACAGCTTCTGCCCCTTAGTAAATCCATGCTGGCAATCACTAAAAAAATTTGGTTTGTCAAAAAAACTCCTGTATTAGTCCCCATGAGCCCTTCAAACATTTTTCCCACAACGATTTAAACTTACTGGTCAAAAATTACGTGGAAAGATTAGAACCTTTTTGAAGATGGGAACTAATTTCCCTTCCCAGTCCCGGGCCCTTTTTCCAGTCACCAGGGAATCTCTAAATATCATTAAAACCCGAGCTGAGCTCTTAAAAACTTTTGGGGTGAATGCCATCAGGGCCGGGACCCTTTTTCCCTTTAGTTTTTTTAACGGCTTTGACTTTTTTACACTGACCCAATTAATTATAGCAGATGATTATTAAACAAAAGGGCACCACCTACTCTGCATTTGGGCCCCCACCCCCCTCAATACTATTCCCCCTTGATGGTATATACTGAGTGGAAAACCCTATTTAGTAACTCTGCCTTCTCTTGGCCCCCTGCCCCAACCCCACCAAAAGGTTTTTAAAGGTCCTATTGCTTGATTTGGGTTTTTTGGGGATTATATGTTTAAAGAATTTTTTGGGGGTTTGCTATCCTGGCCACTTGCCTTTTTTTTGAATTTTAGCTGCTTTTATCACTTTTTTTTTAAGTCTTTGTAATTTTCAAAGGTTTGACCCGAGCCCTCGATTTTAATTTTTTAAAAGGCCCTTTTTTTGTTTATTTCCCTCTTAAAAAGAAGGTAGAAGCCATGTTGGTTTTAGTTTTAGTCGCCCATATTGTTACCCATAGGAATTTTTTGCAATAAATTTCCCCAAAAAATATTTTTAAAAACTCCTCCATTTGGTTCTATATCAATTTGCTAAAAGCTGCTCCCAGTCTAGGGCCTGTATTCTCCCTCAATAAGCAAAAATTTGGCCCTTTAAAATTTAAAGTTTTTACTTTCCCCCTCGTTTTTCTTTTTTCCATTTACGCTAAAATTTTAAAATTTTATTGTGGGACTTTTACCTGATTTCAAAACCCGTGACCGTTTCTGAAGTTTTGCTTTTTTGAAATGCCCGATCCAACAGAGCATCATTCTAGTGGGGTTCCTCCCAAATGCCCCTAAAAATTTTCCCCTAAAAAAGATTGAGGAACTCCTTTTTTTTAGTCGTGCAGAACCGTGGGCCCCATCAAAGCTGGGAAAATTTAAAATCACCCAATTATCACTGTACGCCTGGTTGCCCCCACCATTTGATTATGCACTGTTCTTTCTTCTCCCATATGTTCGGGGTTTTATAATTTTCACCCAAAAAAAATTTTTTTTTTTTTTGCATAATCCCACTTTTTTATTCCACCCCCAAAAAATTTCCACATCAATACTCCGCCCTTTATTACCCCCTTTCAATTTGCCCTTTTTATCCTCCTTACATTAGAAACTCCCCTCCCCTCCTTTCGCTTGTCTTTCCTTGATTAAAACCCTTTAAGGTTGACCGCCCAATCATGCGAGGAGTCCCGCCATGTTTCAGCAATAACTTACCACATCAAAAAGCTCCTCTACAACAGCGCCTCTGTTCCCTATTTTTGGGAGCAAGATTCTAGCGTTTGTGAAAAAACATTTTAAATTCCCTTCCGTTTTTTCACTTTCCGTAATGGTTTGGGATTGTATCTAACTGTTCATTTTGCATCATGGGATATAATCTCTGCCCTAATCTCCTGATACCTCCCTCATGTAACTCCCCTCCTAACCTCCCCCCCCTTATTCTACCCTAATCTTTGATACCCCCCCCTCATGTAATCCCATCCTAACCTGTCCCCCCCCTCATCTTCCCTAATGTCCTATAACCCCCCTCATGTAATCTTCATCCTTTAACCCGCCCCCATACATCGCTCCCTAATCTCCTGATACCTCCCCAATATAATCTTCATCCATAACCCCCCACCCCCATCTCTACCTAATCTTCTGTACCTCCCCTCTTGTAATTCCATCCCTAACCTGTCCCCCCTAAAAACTCACCCCAATCTCCTGTTACCTCCCCTCATGTAACTCCCTCCTTTAAAATGTCCCCTCATGCTCTTGCCCTAAATTTCCCGATACCCCCCCTCATTAATCTCCAAACCATAACCTCCCCCCATTCATCTCTACCCTAATCTTCTGATACCCCCCCCCCCATGTAAAACTCCATCCCTAAGTCCCCCCTACATTCCCCACCCAAAAGTCTAACCTCCCCCCATGTAAACCCATCCATAACCGCCCCCCATACATCTTACCCTAAACTCCCTGATACCTCCCTTAAATAATTCCAAACCTAACCCCCCCCCATACTCTCTACCCCAACTTTGATACCTCCCTCTTGTAATTCCATCCATATCCGTCCCCCCATACATCTCTACCTAATTTTCCCGTACCCCCCTCATGTAATCTCCATCCATAACCTGTCGCCCCCATACATCTCTGCCCGAAAACTTCGTATTCCCCTATGTAATCCCACCATAAACCCGTCCCCCCCATACATCCCTGCCCTAAAATTTTGATACTCCCTAGAATCCGTCCATAACCCCCCCCCCTACACCTCTACCCTAAACCCTGTACCCCCCCTCATTAATCTCCACCAATAACCTGTCCCCCCCCTCTTCTTAAAACCCTTTTCTCCCGATACCCTCCCCTTATGATTCTCCTCCTAACCTGTACCCCCATACATCTCTACCCTAATTCCCCGATACCTCCTCATGTAATCTCCATCCATAAACTACCCCCATACATCTCTAAATAAATCTCCGATACCTCCCCCCCACCTGTAATCTCCATCCCTAATGCCCCCCCATACATCTCTACCCTAATCTTTTGTACCCCCCTCATGTAATTCCCCTCCATAACCCGTTCCACCATACATCTCTACCCTAATCTCCTGTTCCTCCCCCCTCATGTAATCTCCTCCTAACCCCCCCCCTGTTTTGCCAATACAATTTGTTTTACCAAATTTTTTAATAACAGATTCAATAAGCTTTATAGAAGATTAACCAGTCATAAGGATATATAACACGTTTTTTATTTTTAAATATTCAATAATAATCAAGTATGATAAAATGAAAACAAAAAATGATTCCCCAGAAATAAAGAGATGGGTATGTACGTTTATAAGAGAAAATCTTTATATACTAGTTATAAACACTTATCGATTCCTGTATTGCATCTTGAATCGCAAATCCCCAGAGAAACCGTGGGACGAGGGGGGAAAGCATCATTGTATAGACGCAGTTATCCCAGGAAGGAAAATGGTTTCTCCCTCTATAAATGTGTTAGAGATTTTATCCAAACCTACAAAATGGCGGCCTAATGCTGAATATCTTCAAGTATAAAAAAAGGGTTTGTGTATTTCCCCGACCAGTCAGCCCAAAAGGTAAGTTACCAAGAGTAAGCCAAAACACACAGAAAATTGAACTAAAACATTGAAAAAAAACTTTCTTGTGTATCCAGTAAATACTACAAAAATGCATAAAATAGAGTACACAAACTCAGTATGTGTGTAAAACAGTTTTAGAGAAAGCAAAAAAAGACATTGAGTATGTTAAAAAAACCCAAAAAAGATGCACATTTTGTAATTTAAAGGCTAATTAATATATTTGATATAAAATAAGGAATTAATCTTTTACAAACCCCTATAACTTTGGGCTCATAATAGTCTAAATTTCTGACTAGCATTACAATCCCACTCCGGACTATTTGAGTAAAAATTATAGTTTTCCCCCGAAATAATTCATTTTTTGCTAAGTCCAGAAAAACAAATTTGGCCACGGCTAAGGTAAAAAACAAAATTTAAAAAAAAAAATTAAAAATAGAAAAAATCTTTTTGTTTTAAAGTCATTCCCCTTTCTTAAATCTTCTTTAGATGAAAACACAAAAAAAACACAAGCTTGTCCCCAAATTTGGGGTGATGATGGAGGGGGAAGGAGTGTAGCCCTTCAGACCCCCTGCTGTACAATGCCGGTGCAACGGGGCGGTCGTGACCCGTGCTTGGTGAGCATGGCGTTAAAAAAACGGGCGCAGATTGGATCAACACTGGCGCTGGGTGGGATTTGTGCAGACATGGATCAACACTGGCGCTGGCGTGGCGACTTGTGCAGCATGGATCAACATTCGCTGGCGGGGACTTGTGCGACGGGGATCAACACTGGGCGGGCTGGCGATTTGCAGCATGGATCAACACGGGCGCGGGCTTGTGCAGACATGGCGGTCAGATCACCCGCTTTGCGATACCCCCCTGCGTCTGTGGCAGCTCCTGGCACCTTTATAATCCCTAAATTCGGTCTTCGGGCCCCGGGCCCCCCTTGGGGCATCTAAAGTGAAATTTGAAAAAACAATCTTAAATCCTTGCTTAATAAATTGCCCCTGTATTAAGTGTGGGGGGTGGACATGCATACTCGTTTGTCTCAGTCACATAACTCAGTCACAAAAGGCATTAAAATAATTTGCTCTCCTCCAATTTGATCTTCAAACCCCCGGCGTGAATGAAGTCCAGTAAAAAAAACCCCAAAAAAAACAATCAAAAAAAACTCTCCCTGTATTCCCCCCCCTTTAAAGCTTCTGACCAGCAAAAAATTTGTACCCCAAAATAATAAAACTTCTCATCACATGAATCTAACCACTTGTAAAATACAATTCCCTAAAAAAACTCTATAAAAAAACAAAATCATCTTCCCTTTACTTGTAGCGGCTTAAACATTATAACATTCCCCCTATCCAAAATTTTTCAAAAAAGCAATGTTTTTTTTGTGTGATGCAATATAATTATATTACTTAATTCATGTTTTTTTCAAAAAAAAAATATATTTGCTTTGGGCCCCTGTCCAGATCTAGACGTACAAAATTAAAACCCTTCATTTCTTATCAGTAACCCGGGTAAGGTTAGTCACAGTAATGTTTAGTAAAACATGTTGTGTGGTCTTATCTACCATTGCCAACAAGCCTAAGGTTTCATGAATAGGGATATACAGACTAAAACTTGATCAAACAAAAAAAGGAAAATGCCCCAATTCCCCAAAATTGCACATTTCCTCTCAAAAAGAAAACTTAACTTTCATAGTGGAGCTCCAAACAAAAAGAAATAAAAAATAAAAAAAAAAATTTCCCCTTTTGATTATGACTGGCTCGTTTTTAATGGTTGAAAAAAAAAACCTTTCTAAAAAGAAAGGGGGTAGTACTCCCCAAAAAGAAAACAAAAAAACCCAAAAACCCAAAGTTAACTTTTTTTGCCCCGGGATTTTTGTTTAACAAGTGTATCACGAGGTCTTTCTTTGTTCTCTAGAAATCTTTTCTTTATCCTGCAAATAAACAGACAATTTAATCCCATCCCCCAGACAGACATTTGGAGAAAGGGAAAAAAAAATTTGAAGGCATCCATCGTGCTCTGCTGTAAACTGGAACTGGTATGCAAAAAAAAGAAACCCCGAAACAAAAGTCCAAAAAAAAAACAAACATGTGCACACAAAAATGGCTCAGTAAATACCACGTGGATTTTTTTTTTGTCATCTAGGTATAACCAATTTTAAAGAGTCTACTCCAATATGTTATCTTTTAATTCCCCTAATCACCCTTTACCATTTAGTTCATCTAAATTAAATATATATATTAGCCCCCTAAAAAAAGACAAGCAAGTCAGGACATTTAGACAGTAACATTTCTATATTCAATTCATTAAAAATATGCAACATGTAATAAAAATCCCTGGCAATATAAAGGGGCTGTAAAACTCATTATTCTCACGTCCATGTGCCTGGCTGGAAACTGTATCTGGCTATGATAAAAAAAAAAAAAACTTGAAACAAAAGGTTAAAAAATAAAAAGTGCTACAATGCCCGAATAAGATCCTCAAACCCGGGCTGTGGGTTTTTTTGGTGACAGAGGCGAGTGGGCCCCTCCCCCCCGTTCCTACTGGGGGGGCCCTGTGTGGATTCAGATCTTTTACTTGACACTTTTCTATTCTCTGTGTCTTGATTTTTTATCAAGTCCCCGCTCCCTGTATAATTTCCCCCTGTCTCTGTATGATCCCATCAATTTTTTCTCTAGAAAGCCCTCTTTGAGGCAAGCAGTAAAACATTTCTTTGCGGGGCACCCCGGGCCCTTTATTACATCTTCTCTAAACTCCTTATGCTGTTCCCCCGAGGTGACATTACCCCGTTCCCAAAATTCCTAAAAATGTCTATTTCCTCCAAGGTTTGGAGACAGTTTTTTTCCCGGTTGATTTAACTCAGGGTCATCATGAATTTTTTGTTAAGCTGGGGGAGCTGTCCTGATCATACGATTTCTAACCCTACACTGACCCGGAGTTATGTAATTTATATTATGTATTTTTAGAAATGGCATTTTTCATGACTTCCTCTTTCAAACTTTGGGCACAATCTTTTAAAGTAAAACCTGGCTTCTCAAGGGGGGGGCCCTCGCTTCAGTGGGTTTTATGCCGTAATGCCATGGAAAACATCGTGTGCAAACCCGTGGCTGCTGAACTGCAATGTCCCGGGAAAACTTCTTTTCCCAGGGTCAGATTAGTGCCAAATTTTGGGCCATCCTCTCCAGCTGGACCCCTGAGCCCCTGATCCCACAACCCGACTGCCCAAATAATCAATGTTATTAGGTTTTTGAGAAAACCGGTTATGAAAGATCATTAAATTTTCCTTATAATTTCCACTACATCTTTGCTGCTTCCTGCGGGGGTGTTTAAAAAATCCGCCTGCGATGTTAGGATGAGCTTTTAAAGAGTTAGAGGGGGCGGTCAAATCTCCCCTTTTTCCCATCGTGTTCATCCTCCTGTCAGGCGTAAAAATGCTCAGAATTGTGGATCCACACATCACCTCCCATTGGTAAAGGTCCCACTGCATCCGCCTTGGCTTGGCCAAAAGCAACCTTTTTCTTGTTCACTTTCCCTTCCTCTTCTTATATTTGTACTGGCTACACGACAGCCGCTTTTTCAGCAACAAATATATCCTTTACACTTGTCCTCGCGTTATTCTGAAAATGGCCCTATCAGAGAAATCTGCATCCACACACTTGTTTTTAATGTTCAATCTTTGCATCATCTGCACTCTTCCTCATGCTGCTTTCTATATGTGCAAACAGATCCATCCCCGCCTGTGACGATTTTAATCCCTACCTTTCTTTATTGCCCTTTTCAAAAGCAACCACATTCGGTTTAGCATTCTTTAAAAAATTTTCCCAAAAATTCACTCAAACCAGCACATTTTTTACCCTTCAGTGGCCCAACATACAGTAAAAGGGGCTCGTCCCAACCCGGAATCTCAACAGATTTTTAACAACCACTTTTTCCTTCAAAAAAAACATATTTTTACAATTTCACTATTTTCTGGGAAAACTGGAGTTCAGAATTGATGGTAAACCTTCTGCTGTATCCTGCCACTAGCCAAGAATGTTTTGCCAAATTTTCAAAATTTTTTTACCCCAAATTTTACCTTACAGATTAATCGCTTTTTAGAAGATTAAAGTCAATGGGGTTTATAAACAGTTTATTTTTGAAAATAGTTCAATAACAATCAAGTAGGTAAAATGTAAATAAAATGATTCCCGAAAATAAAGAGTATAATTTTACAGTTTATAAAAGGAAAAAACATTTTTTCATTTGTTATAAACATTATCGACTTCACCTGTATTGCATTTGAATCCGCTAAAATCCGCCTGAGAAAAAGTGGGGCAGATGGGGAAAGCATCATGTGTATAGACGCGCTTATACCAGGAAGGAATGGTTTCTGCCCTCTCTGATGTGTTGAGATTTTTATTCCCAACCCCTACCAAAAAAGGGGCCCAATGCTGAATCTCTTCAAGTATACAAAAGGTGTTTGTGTATCTTGCCCTGACCAGTCAGTCCAAGGTAAGTTACACAAGAGATAAGCCAAAGAAACACAGAAATCTGAACAAAAACCAATGAAAAGAAATCTTCTTGTGTATCCAGTCAACATACTACACAAATGCATACAATAGAAGATACACTAACTCAGACTATGTGTGTAAACAGGTTTTAGAGACAAGCAAACAAGCAGACATTGAGTATGTTAAAAAAACCAGAAAGATGCACACTTTGTAATATCAAGGCTAATTACATATATTTGATATAAAATACAGGAATTAATCTGTACTAACTATAACTTTGGCTCATAATAGTCATAAATTTCTGACTAGCATTACAATACATCTCTACCCTAATCTCCTGATACCTCCCCTCATGTAATCTCCATCCATAACCTGCCCCCCATAAAATCTCTACCCTAATCTTTTGATACCTCACTCATGTAATCTCCATCCATTACCTGTCCCCCCATAACATCTCTACCCTAATCTCCTGATACTCCCCTCATGTAATCTCCATCCATAACCTCCCCCCCCATACATCTCTACCCTAATATCTTGTCCACCCCCCAATAAATCTCAATACTAGACTGGTTGCACAGGCAATATTATGGCCTGAAAGAGAACAGAGTAGTAACTCCCTAGACGTCCTTGGTTAGGGCCAATTGCTTGATCTTAACCCCTTACCGCACCTGGACTTATGGCTACGTCCTAATGCCGGCAAGGCGCTGCGATCCTGCTACAAAGCCACAGGGTGTAGCTAATTGCAGCTAACACTCGGCGGTTATAGCGCGGGAGGGCGCCAGCGCCGACCCGCACTGTTTAACCCTACTTACCAACTCTCCCTTATCGTCAGGGAGATTCCCTGATAAGGGGGAGTCCTCCTGGTCTCTCCGAAGAGTTGGTGAATCTCCTGCTATGGTCGGTTTGCCACCAATCTGGTAAACCACCGGCAGGGACAGTTTTGCTGCCGGGGACCAGTGCTGGTATTTTATTTGTACCGACCATGTCAAGTACTGGTAACTTTTAGAATACACGCTTGGGACGGCCTATAAGGGTATGTTCACACAGCTCATTTGGACACTTATTTTTCAGTGCCCAAAACACGATCAAAACCTCGCCTGAAACGCTCTTCTTCAGATGAGGTTTTATGAGGTTTGTACGAGGTTTCCACCCATACAAAATAATAGCCAGGGCAAAAACAGTGCTGAAAAACGCTCCAAAAACGTGCCGCGCACTATATACACCAGTGCAGCATATATGGCTGAATAGTCACAAGTTGACAATGTTTGGTCAGTTTTAGCCAAAGCCTAAACGGCAGCTAAACCAATTTATACACCAGAGCACTCTCTTAGTGGCTGTGGGTTGCTCTTTAGATAGTGGTGGTGCTAGGGTAAAGCATTATGAGACGCTGCCCTGACATCACCTGGTGCAGGTGGACCACATTGTAGCTCGGCTCTGAAGGAAAGCTGATGGATGTGCTGTTACCAAGCTTTTATCCAGTGTTTTTTTTCCAGGATTCTTTTAAAAATTTTCAGCTAACATTGCAGATTGTTGGAAATGTTTGTTTTTTTTCATTTTCACCTCCTAACGGTAAAAAAATCTGTGAAACACCTATGTGGTCGTTCTGCTTACTGCACCCCTGGATATATTTCTTATGGGGCATATTTTACAATATGGGCTTTTTTTAGGGATGTTTATTAAGCTTTAGCACCTTATGGCGTCCACAAAGCAGTAATGGCCCCTAAATAAAATCGTAATGAAAATGAGACCCCAGAGTCCGGTAGGTGCTCCTCCTCCTACTCTGAGGTTTGTGGTTGAGACATATAGCGCACTAGGGCCACATATTGGTTATCTCTAAAATGGCAGAATCTGGGGAATCAATATTATATTGTGTTTCCCTGGTCACATCTACCGTGTTCCTGTGAATCGTGGATAAAAAACTGAAAATCTCTCCTCTAACTGATGCTATATTTCCATGTCATATTTAAAGCTATTCATGATCACGACTGCTCCCCCTTATCTGCTGGCTTGATGACAATCAATTGATTATTCATCAATTCCTTCAGGATAGTTCTCTGCAAAGAGGACAAATTAGAAAGAGGACAAATTAAGCTTCTTCATCCTCTTCGATGTCAATGCGATATAGGTCTCTACAATGTGATTGGCCTGAGGTGGAGAGAATTCACTCTTCATCCTTAGATCAAAATCCTTTAAACAGATCATACTTTCCCTTTCTACAGCATTCTCATTTCTCCTCTCATTATCAGTTTATCATTAAAAAACACTTTTACATGTAACCGTCTAAAGCAATTTTGCAGATCTATCTCAAATTGGATCCAATCAAACGATGTTGAAGAACTAGAGGACTGACCCCTATTAAGCAGTTTGATCTCTAGATCAGAGAGAGTCTTTGATGATATGTGAACTACAAGGTTCGCTTCTGTATTGACTTCTGTGGATTCCCCTTTGTAGTTGGTCGTATACGATCCTCCCTCTGTTCCTCGGGGTTCCCTCTCTGATTCTTTCTTCTGTGTGCTACAATGTTTCCGCCCACTCCTCCTAGATTTTTCTCTTCCCCTT
>JAODAL010015793.1:0-82668 GCA_025379985.1 Phyllomedusa bahiana | reverse complement strand
AACAATCTTTTTTTTGGCTGTGTGAAAACCTTACTAAACTGTAAACTAGTAAAATGGCGGAAGAATTCATAAAATGGCTGAAGCATGGATAATACAGCAGGCTGACATCTAACCCTTTAATTACCCAATACAAAAGGCAAAAAAGGGTGCCCTTCCCCGACAGCCCCCAAAAGGCTGGATTTTTCCGAAATAACTTTTGGGAAAAATCCCAGTAGAATCAGAGACCCTTGTGCTTTCAGAAGATTCTGCAGTCTCGAAGAGACATGGTCGACCCCAGCTGCATAGCTTCTTGATCGGAGCCTGACGTCTTATTAGTTGGGAAGGAAAATTTCAGGATGCCCCATTAGGCGCTCATATAAACAACGGTTGAGCCATCTAGCAAGGGCTATAACTCTTCTAGGGTTTTTGCTTGTGGATAGCTGACCAACAGGTCTTTGAATATCTTTAACAGACCTTGACGGTAGAGACATCGCAGCACTGGGTTATTTCATTGCAAGGACAGAAACCAGAGCCTGAACAAAATGGCTCAAGGAGGCAGGATGGAGAAAATAAACATGTCATTATAAATTACTGAGGCTGAGTACTTATTTTAATAGTGTACTGTTATGATAGTTGTCTATTGTTTTCGATATTCCATCAAAACACTGCCAAAACTTCAAATACTCCTGAAAAAATTAGGTCAAATCAATGTGGCTCTTTTGTAATTTTTATGCCCACTGTCATCATAGAGAAGTGGAATGAGAAATTTCTGCCTGTGGGTAAAACCCTGCATGCAAACACTAGTAAGTCCAACAAGGACTGTAGCTGCTGCAGTGCCAGTTTTTAACTTGTAAGAAAAGATCAATTTTAGACAACAAACTTGCCAACTGGTCAGATGGAAGCATGGTTAATATGAAGGATGTATCAATTTGGATGGCCATGAAAGAAAGGCAGAAGGTCCTTTAGTTTTCTCCTCAGAAACATAAGCATAAAAGAACAGATTGTGTCCACAACAAACTGACATTCCGCAAAAGCAGGAGGAAACAAATATCATCAAGATAGTCAGGTTTTAATAAGGGACCCCATAGAAAAATAACCAATTCCAAAAAGAAGGCAAACATTTCCAAATATCTACATATCTACATATTAGTCGAGTAGCCCACTAGCCACAATGTGCCCTAATGCAGAGGAGAGCGATCATGCCTGATATTCCTACCACTTTTCCTTTTGTGCCCATGGCTCGTGCTGCTTCTATGTGACCATTTGTGGCTGTCACTTGAAGAGGATGAGGAGGTTGTCTATGCAAGGGGGCCCAATTTTGTTTTTTTGTTTCCCCTTTTTTTTGGTAATGTAAAGCAATGGCTGTGCAAAAGACCCAAACCAAAGGTTTTTTAGATCCCACCCAAGTCAGTGCATTCTGGGGGCTGGTGGTTGACAAAGAACAGGATGTTCAGATAGCTCCAGGAAGTGTCCGCCATGTGGCTCGAGGAAGCAACAAGTCTGCTGTGAGTAAACTGCAAGGAGCAAGAGAAATATACTGTACATTTGAATTCCCTCAGTTATAAGGAACATTGGTGCTGTGGAAGTATATTCAGCTTGAGGAAAGTTCCATAGAGAGAGTGCTGTGGTAAAGAAGAAAGTGAGCTAAATGCATACCTCCCAACTTTCAGAGGGACACATCAGGGCAGGCCTCCAGCCACACCCAAACACATGACATCCCCCCTTCTCCAAAAAAATGCCCCCCCCCTTTAAACCACACCAAACAATACTCGCCAATTTTAATTTGTTATGAAATCACAGCTGGGAAAGCAATCAGAAACTTTTTTTTTATTTTTTGTGAAATATTTTTATTAACATTTTCAACATTAGAGCAAACCATAACCCCCCAACAGGGGTATTAAAGAAAAACAAAAAATTCATGGGGTAATAGGGGGGAGAAAAGGGAGGGGGGGGGGGGGGTAAGTGAAGGGGGGGAGGGAAGGGCGAGCAGGCTGTACATTTTACAGGAAGTGGTTTTCAAAGAGTACCGTTTAACTAATATAAGGCATAAACTATGTTGATAATTTGGGCGATTTTGTAGGGGGCCGCTTAGGGTGTCAGGACAGGTCCAATAATTCCAATAATTAATTAAAGGATGAAAATTTTTGTTTGTGAGTGTGGGACTAACGATTGTGTACGTTTGTACAAACCCAAATTTTCCCCTGAACCGGAAAGAATCCTGAGCATTAAAGCTTAGTTGTTAAGAGTTACTAGATATCCTAGTATTAATCATCTAGATCATAGGGAACATACCACCTAGTGGTAGACGAACAGGAGTACAATTAGTGAGTGTAGTTCAATAGAATGTGTTAGCAGCTGGCCCATCTTGTACATGCCCTCCGAAGGGCCCAAAGAATTAACATATAGCAAACAGAAAGGGTTTAAAATTTCAAGATCCTTTAAATATATAAGACAAAAAATAGGTGCTTAACGAACCGATAGGGGTTGAGCTCTAGGGTGACCAGAATGAGTGCGCTAATCAATAAGAAGGTAAAAATTTTAGTCTAATGGGTGTAAGACTAACGATTGCGCGTATTGCACAAACCAACAGCGTACCAGAACCCCGGGAGGAGTCAGGAGAAATAAGGCTAGGTTGTCAAAGCCACCGGAGAATCCAAAGTTTATCATCTAGCTCATGGGGAACATATATAGAGTTTGGGTATGTATATCATAAATTGCAAAATAGTTCCACATAACGTTAGATGAACCAGAATTCACTTAGTAAGTGTATTTCAATAAAATATGTTGGCAGCATAGACTGCCTTTGTACATGTCACTCCAGAACGGCCAAATAAATTAACATGTAGCAAACAGAATAGTAACTTCAATTCCAAGAGAACCATCAAAGTCTCGAAAATACATAAGAAGTCCAAGTTTTAAACCTAAGGATAATGGGGTGATGATACCATAGAGAGGGTAGCCACAATTCAGAGTCAGGATACCGGAGTCCAATCTAGTTAACATAAAATGAGGAGTTGAGTTCATAAAGGATGGTGTTATTACCTCAAGCCATCTAGGAGAACTCGATAGGTTGAGTGACTTGTAATCTAGGGTTATGGAAAGCTCATACAGTGTCCGCATATAGAGTTCTGTATCTGTAGAATGGTTCCGTATGTTGGCAAGGTATGATATGTGGTTGGGGGACATCTTTCGCCCAGTAGGTTTAAATGATTCGGTGACATAAACCCACACACCCCCAAAGTAGGTAGAAAAACCCAAAAGGGTTTAAAGGGTTTAAACAAATAAAACCATAATCAAAGGGGGGGGGGAAGGAGAAGAGGGTAGAAAGGGAGGGGGGAAAGGGGGTGAGGGGGAAGACCAGGGAGAGAGCCGCGGACCATCCACCACCCAGAATATGAAGGGTCATCGGGTTACTTGGTATATCAAACTCCATCAGCAGCAGGAACCGGGAGATCAGGTATTGGGGGTTGACCTCCAGCGACACATCCCAAGTACCAAGTTGTTGATTGAAAGCAGGATCGGGGTGGACCCTTAATGCGTTGGAAAAGGGTTCTATGATGGGGGAAATTTAAAAAAAAAATTTTTTTTTTTTAACCCCCCCCCCCCCCCCCCCCCCCCCCCCCCCCCCCCCCCAATTTTTGCACAAAAAAAAAATTTTTTTTAAAAAAAATAAGGATGGGGGGTAAAAACCCAAACCTTTGGGTTTTTAAAAAAAAGGTTTTTAGAGCTGCAGCAAAATCAAACAAGTAATTTTCCTTAGTATAGCGCTATTTGTGAATTTTTGGGTCCCAAAAGGGTTTTCCCAAAATGGGGCCCCCATTGCAAGGGGGGACACCGGGATGTGGAGTTCTTTCCCCAAACGTGTTGCGTCTCCAAAAGCTTGCTATTGGGCAGCCCCAGAAAAAAGCATCAGATCTGCCCAAAAGTCTCTCCACATCTGGGGGAATTCGGGGCGGCCTCCTCCCATAAAAAATTTTTTTTCGGGGAATATGCCCGATGTTATTTTCAAGACTTCTCCCAAAAGAAACGCAGGAATAATTTGAGAGGGTGTGTCTGTTTAAACTTCAGCTATGTGTAGGTTGGGGGTGTCGTTTCACCCGAAAGGGGCCCTTTTGGGGCAGAATCATAATCAATAAGGGGTTAAGTTGGTGTACAAGTTGATATGTGTCTCCGTGGGTCTGGCAGTTTAGAGAGCGTGGTAACTACAGTGTCCTCCCAATCTTCCCGACGAAAGGATCCCATTGACGCCATTGCAAAACTTTGTAGTTGTAAGAAATGGAATAAATGCGGACGAACAAAGTCAAACCTAAGTAGTTTATTGAATGTAATAACTTTTCGTTGGATACTTTCCGATTTCCCAATTTGGAAAGACCTCCTCTGTCCAATATTTAAAAAAATTTGGGGGTTTTGCCGTTTGAAAAGTCGGGTTTTTGGGAACCTAAGTCCCCGGGAGAATTTGCCGTAAAACCCGTTGCCTCAACAGCCCCCAGGTTTTCCAGGGAGCCATAAATAGGGGGTTCTCCCGCACCTCCTGAGAGCACTATAGGGCAAGTGTAATAAATTTATTAGAGAGGTATGGGGGTATAGACAGGCTTCCAAGTCCCCGGGTTTAAGTTTTTAAAGGGTCAGAGAACCAGTCACGGAGAATACACAAGTTTTTGGATAGATTGTAGAGTTTCAGGTCTGGAAAAAATTAAAAGGGCCCCCCCGGGATTAGGTTGGCAAGTATAGTATAGGGGACTCGTGGGCTTTGCCCTTTCCAAAGAATAAGGCAAATATTTTTTTTTATCATTTTTTCATCTTTAGGTCGCAAGTATAATGGCAATGTCTGAAATAGATACAGGAGCCTCGGGAAGACCACCAGTTTTAAAAGATTGGCCCTACCTGCAAAGGACAGAAAGATCCCTGACCAAGCATTGAGTTTATCTTTAAGATATTGTATGAAAGGGTCTAAGTTTGCTGAGTATAATTTGGAAGGGTGCCGCGTAATTTGGACTCCTAAATAAGTTATGAAGGATTTTTGCCATTTTAAAGAAAACGTATTGGTCCAGAGTGGGAGGGATGGGCCCGAGAGAAGTAATGCCTCTGATTTGTCCACATTAACTTTGAAACCCAGCAGTTCCCCCTTCTGCTCGACCTCCGTCAATAATCGGGCCAGAGAGTGCTGTGGTCTGGAGATTAATAGTAATAAATCATCAGCATAAGCAGAGAGGCGTATCTCCGTGTTACCAACTTTTATGCCCTGAAATCCATCCCAAGTATGCAAATAACGAAGGAAAGGGTCGAGTGTGAGGTCGAACAAAAGGGGGGAGAGCGGACATCCCTGTCTAGCCCCACGATAGATTGGGATTAGGGGTGAATTTTGGTCGTTTATTGTAAGGAATGTTGTTGTATTAGATTGTAAATTTTGCAGGAAGTCTAGGAAGGCAGTCCCGAAGCCCCTGTATCTCAAAGAGGTGTTCAGAAATTCCCAGGAAACGGAATCAAATGCCTTCTCGGCGTCTAATCCTAGGAGCATTGTAGTGGGGAATTTGGTGGAGGAAGCCGCAATTGTAGCCGCTATAGCTGTTCGAATGCCCAACGTAGAGTGACGTCCCCTCACAAAACCTAATTGTGACATCGTTAATAATCTGGGGAGGACAGATTGTAGTCTATTGGAAAGAATAGTAGCTAAAAATTTTATAATCGGTATTGAGGAGTGAGATTGGGCGATATGAACCCACATCCCTGGGGTCTCTTTTGGGCTTGGGAATGAGGACTGTACGGGCCTCCTGGAAGGAGGGTATTTGTGTATTGTTTAGATAAATTGAGTTATAGAGATCCGTGAGAACTGGGGTTAACTCCCCTTTAAGGATTTTAAAATATTCGCCAGATAAACCATCCGGGCCCGGCGATTTATTGTTTTTAAGGGTCTGAATGGCCTTGCGGACTTCCTGTTGGGAAATAGGGGCTGACATTTCCCACCTCAGCGAAAGAAGTGGTTCCTGGTGTGCTCTATTTGCCACTTAGCCTGTGTTAGAGTATGGGTGTCCAATAAATGCTTGGCGTCTATGTAGAGTTGTCAGTGGGCCTCATCAGGGTGTTCTAGGTATGCTCTGTGTGCTTCCAGCAACTTGGTGTGTAAAGTAGTATAAGTGTGCTTCGCACGTTTTCTTAGAAGAGAAACATATTCCATGATATGGCCACGCATCACCGCCTTGGACGTTCGCCAGAGCAGAGAGGAGTCCACCTGGGATTGGGAGTGATCATCTATGAAGTTATTCCAATTTGTCACCACATAAGCGTGAAAGTCAGAGGAGTTTGTTAAGTAGGACGGGAACCTTTAGTGCCTATCCCTCCTCCGGGGGACGTCCAAGGCCAAGTGAATCTCGATTGGGGCATGATCTGAGATAGCGATGGTATTAATACGTGTGGTGCGTACTTGTTGAAATAGTGGGTCAGAGATCAAAAATAGATCAATACGTGAGAAACTATTGTGGACTGTAGAGAAGAAAGTATAATCTCGCTCGTTGATATGTTGTACCCTCCAGGGTACAGATGGGGAGGAAGACCTATCTAAAGTGGAGGAAGGTACTGTATTGAAATCCCCTCCAATAATTAGGTTGTCAGTGTGTTTGGATAGTAGAACATGATATATATGTGAGAAGAATTCCGGGGAAGGGGAATTTGGCGCATAAATGTTAAGGAATGAGTAAGGCGAGCCCTCAATTTGTAGGGACACATAAAGGAAGCAACCCTCTGGGTCAGCATATTCCTCTAACAGCTGGTATTTTATGGAGTTGGTGAGAATAATAGCCACCCCCCTAGATTTGGTAGAATAGTTAGCCAAAAGGCTACGATTGATCCATGGGGCCCGCAATTCACAGCCATCCCCCTCCCGCCAATGAGTTTCCTGGAGGAATACAACGTCAGGGCGCAATCTTTTAATCTGAGTAAGGATCCTTTTGCGTTTGATGGGGCAATTTAAGCCCGCTACGTTCCATGAACATATCTTAAGGGTGTCTATAGTGTTAGGTGTGGAGGTCAAAGTAGAAATTAGAGTACTCATCCTATTCCCGTGCGAGGAGACATGACGTGAAGATGGAAAATCGCGAGAGTTCCAGTCGACCTGTCCCAGCGAGCAGGCAGAGCTGGATTATGGATGGTGCCGGGCGGTCCGCAACCCCCCGGTGGGAGGAGAAGAGGGAGAAACTGAAAAGGAAAAACATACATGAGAAAAACTGCAGTTTTGCAAACTAGGTAAAACATTTGAAACTAAAGTAGTAGTAAATTGAGAAGGGCAGAAAATTTATTTTCTGCAGAAGATCGTTCATCTGTCTCTGGGAGGAGCATCCCTTAGCAGGCTATTTTCGGCTGCCACTGGGTCGGTGAAGAAGGTGGTGTTGCCGTTGATTGTAGTTTTGAGTTTGGCCGGGTAGAGCAGTAGGAACTTAATCTTGCGATCCACTAGGGCTTTACAGATGGGGGAGAACAACTTCCGCTTAGCTGTTACTGTTGCCGAGAAGTCCTGAAAAATTAAGATTTGATGACCCCGGACCTCTAGGGATCTTTTCTGGTGATATGCACGCAATATTTGTTCTTTAGCTATATAGTGCAAGAACTTTGCAATGGGGTTGGCGTGGTTCTCGGTGTTGCTTGAGGAGCAGGGCTATGCGGGGGGACACGTCGTTAATGGAATGTGGGCCGCATACAGGGGTAAAACCAGTACTTTTTATGGGCCCGGTGAATAAGGGCCCCGCAGGCGGCCCCCTTATTCCGCAATACAGGGATAAGGGGGCCCGGCGGGCAGCCGCAACCAGCCCCGGACACCCAAAAGTGTTTCCCCCAGGTCCTGCGGGCCCGGAGCAGGCCGTCGCTCCCCGGGCCCCGGCCGCGCATCCCACTCTCTAGCGCCCGGGCCCCTCTTCCCGAGCGCCAGAACCGCCCGTACCCGAGGACAATTTTCCCCGACTCTTGGGGCGCGCGGGTCACGGAGCACGGGCCCCACAGCGCTGCCTCCGCTAATCCTCCGCAGGCTGAAGCGCTAGGCCTTCACCATCCGGCGCGCCCTACTGCTACGTAGGGCGCGGTGACTCATTTCCCACCGCGCCCCCTTTTCAGGGCGGCAGTACGGAAGTCGGCGGCAGCTCGGAGGGCAGCGGGAGCGGTTGCGAGTAATGCTGTTTGTTGTTTTTTTTTAATAATATAAAAGGGGGCCCTGGCTATCACTAAAGGATCCTGGCTACAACTAAAGAATCCCTGCTATCACTAAAGGGTTTTCCGGGCTACAACTAAAGGGATCCTGGCTATCACTAAAGGGTTTCCCTGGCTACAACAAAAGGGGTCCCCTGGCTACAACTAAAAGGGGGCCCTGCTATCATAAAGGGGCCCTGGCTACAACGTAAAGGGGTCCCTGGCTTCCCAACTAAAGGATTCCTGGCTACAACTAAAGGGATCCCTGGCTTATTCACTAAATTCCCTGGCTATAACTAAAGGGTGCCCTGGTACAACTAAAGGGGGCCTGGCTATCACAAAAGGGGGCCCTGGCAAAAAACTAAAGGGTTCCTGGCTACAACTAAAGGGGTCCCTGGCTACAACAAAAGGGGCCCCTTTGGCTACAACTAAAGGGGGCCCTGGCTATAACTAAAGGGGGCCTGCACAACTAAAGGGTCCCTGGCTACAACTAAAGGGAAATCCCGGGCTATCACTAAAGGGGTTCCCTGGCTACCTAAAGGGGCCCTGGGTACAACTAAAGGGGGCCCTGGCAATCACTAAAGGGGGCCCTGGCTACAACTAAAGGGTCCCTGGCTACAACTAAAGGTTCCTTTGGCTACACTAAAGGATCCCTAGCTTTTCACTAAAGGGGTCCCTGGCTACACTAAAGGGGGCCCTGGCTACAACTAAGGGGCCCTGGCTATCACTAAAGGGGTCCTGGCAAACAACTAAGGGTCCGGGCTAAAACTAAAGGGGGTCCCTGGTATCACTTAAAGGGGTTTCCCTGGGCTAAATAAAGGGGCCTGGTAACCCAAAGGGGCCCTGACTACCGGGCTATAACTAAAGGGGGCCCTGGCTCCTGGCTAAATAAATGGGCCAGGCTACATGGCTATAACTACAGGGGGCCCTGACTACCTGGCTATAACAAAAGGGGGCCCCTTTGTCACCTAGCTATCTTTTAAAGGGGGGCCCTGGCTACCTAGCTATCTCTAAATTTGGGGCCTGGCTACCTAGCTAACCTAAAGGGGTCCCTGACTCTACCTAACGCTTAAAAGGGGGCCCTGGCCCCTACAAACTAAAGGGGAAAACCATGTCTGGGTTTACCCACCAACCTACCGGTAGAGTGGCCTACCAACTTATCCGGCGGGTGTTTACCTACCTAATAGGGCCTATCTAGTTACCTGGGCCTTGCCCATTTGTCTACGTACCTGGTAATATAATTGAGAGGGCACAGCCCATAGTTGTAGCATTATCTGCAAGGGGGTTATTTTCCCCTCTCCCCACCCTCCAACCTTTAGGATACTAGGCTATAAGTAATGGCTTGTACCCGCCTCCCCACCCCTGGGCAGCTTGTACAGAGGTGGGAATAGGTAAAGAGATGCTGGAAAATTGAGGATTCTAAGATATTTGTGTGTAATTTCTACAGGGATGATGGTGGTCGGGACAAGTCAATCAGGGCGGTGTGGAACGGAATGCAGAAGGGAAGGAAGAGAACGACTCATGAGAGAAGAGAACGACATCTCAGATAGGACGTCCCCGGTAAGTCCCTGATTTTTAGGGGTTATTTTACTACTTTACTGATCAGTGCTGTATTCACTGTAATGTAAATGGTGACCTGAGCTGGTGTCTGACCTCTATATGGTGGTGTTGTAGGGTTATATCGGTGTTAGTATAGGGGGCAGTGTAAATGTGTACCAGAATAGTAAAAAGAGGGAACACCAACCCTGTGATAGGAGTTACACTTTTCCTTTCTTGCTGGTGTTTATTTTAGAAGGTGGTGAGGTGCGTGACCAAGGGAAACAGGGAGGGGGATATTGTATGTGGGTGGAGAGAGATATTGTATGTGGGTGGAGGGGGATATTGTATGTGGGTGGAGGGGGATATTGTAGCAACCCGGAGTTTTATCCAGTTCAATCCAGAACTAAGTCTATGGATGTCTTCCAACAGTTAGTTGAAAGAGACCTTAGACTCCTTCACAATAGTCTTAATAGGGAAAGTATGCTTAATCTGTCCCCAAGACACAGGGTGGCTCTCCGCCACCTCATGTCATTGGATAACATCGAAATCAGGATGGCGGATAAGGGTGGCAAGGTGGTCGTCATGGACCAGGATAAGTACCAGGCATCCATGTCTACCATGCTATCAGATATTTCCACATACAGGCCACTCCAAAAAGACCCCCCATTAAATTAAACAAGGATCTTATACAAATTAGTTGAAGTGGGATAAAAATTTAGGCCCCAATAACCAAACAACAAGCAAAATTACATTTTTAAAATCATTATCCAGTTTTTCCCAGTTTCTGTACGGGGTACCCAAGATCCATAAAAAATTTATACAATCCCCCCATGAGCCCCATTGTCTCGGGCATTCAGTCTTTTTCTGAGCGCCTGTGCCAATGGGTCGACTCTTTACTTCAACCACTTGTCAAAGAGTTCCAGGATTTTACTTGACACCAAAAGGTTTTAAATGCAGCACATGATATCACTTGGTCAGATGCTATTAGTTGGATCACAAGTGATGTAGAGGCCCTCTATACCAGCATCCCCCACACCGTAGCCATGGAGGCATTACAACACCACCTGAGGAAATACAGTAATTATTCATTAGATTTAACAGTATTACATATTGGAAGTAGTCAGGTTTTTAAATTGTCACACAATTATTTCATGTTTAATCAAAATTTTTTTTGCAAGTATCTGGGGTGTCAATGGGGGCAAAATATTCCCCATCACTTGCCAACCTAGTTATGTCGTGGTGGAAGAAACTGTATGTGTTCAATGCTGACAATCCTTTCTATCAGAGCATCAAATGGTACGGCAGATACATCGATGACCTCCTAATTATTTGGGAGGGTGATGTATTCTGCCGTACCCCACTATTTCATACATGAATAATAATCCGTTTAATTTAATGTTCACTCCACATGGGGAAAAAAATAACTATAAATTTTCTGGACTTAACATTGACAGGATTGTCCTGGAGAAACAATTATAACCAAACTTATGAAAGGAAAGTGCAGGGAAAAACAATATTACACTTCAATAGTTTCCATACAAAATCCACAAAAAAAGCCATCCCCCTGGGAGAACTCATACGAGCAAAACGCATTTGCAGTGATCAAGCAGATTTCATGATAGAATCTGCAAATAAACCTACAGATTAACAAAATAGAGGGTACCCACAAACATTGCCAAACACGCAGATACAAAAATAAAAGAAAAAAACATCGAGTGGATTTATTTTAAAAAAGCAGAATTTTTCAAACACAGTAAAATAAAAGGACAAGGGGCCCAAACCCTTGGTTCTAAATTAAAACTAAAAAATTTTGGAGCTATTAAGAACATAATTTTGAAATATCTTCCAATTCTCAGTGAAGATTCAACTTTGGACATTATTTTATCCAAAGGTTGTAACATAGTACCCAGAAGGGCAAGAACCCTGGGGAATTTATTAACCTCAAATTGTTATACAACTCATAAAAAAAGAGATACCACCTGGCTCAGTAGCAAAGGCTTCTTCAAATGTGGTCTGAGGCGGTGCAGGACATGCATGTTTGCTAGCCCTGGTAAGGAATTTCAAGACATCACAGGTAATTTTACATTTCAAATCAAACAATTTGCCAATTGCAATTCGCAACATGTAGTCTATTTAGCCTGGTGCACAACCTGCAACCTACAATATATAGGTAGCACCATCAGAAAATTTAAGACCCGTATCCTGGAACATGTCAATGACATTTCCTCCACAGCAGACCGGAATAAATCAGGCCTGTCCAAACATTTTATCCAGGCACATAATTCAGACACTAGCTCTCTAAAAGTTAAAATAATAGAAAAAGTTCTCAAACCCATAAGAGGAGGAGATCCAGTGCAGCAACTCCGCACAAGAGAAGCTTACTGGATCATCACCCTGAACACTGCTAGCCCTGCGGGGCTAAACATCAAAAGGGAACAAATGTGTCACTACTAAATCAAATAGTATTCATGTATTCTGTCTGTTTTTCTACTACAATTCGCTAGCTTTTTTCTTTTAAACACGATGTATAATCGGCATAGACTTACCACATAGGAACACTCTTCTCCTGTATTGAAATATGAGTAGCTAGTGCGCATGTCAGTTGCCAGCACCAGCACTAGTCTATGGACGCATACTGCGCAAATCCGGAAGTGTTTCAGTTCCGGTTCTCCAGCTGAGTGCTTGGCGTGCACACATCGCAATGGAGTCTAAGGTGAGCTTGTTGCGCCATTGCGTCTAGTTCCCACATCATTATTCAATCATATACAGATTAGTATTCACTACACAGGGTATATAACAGATAGAGTTAGTCTATGCCGCTTATCACTATGAGTAAGGGCACTATTGTGTAGGCCCGAAACGCGTCAGTGTGTTTTTTGTCCTAGGGTCTCTGGTCATTACTCCTTGCCATCTGACCATGTGCCTTTTTCAGATTTTTGCATTTTAATCTATACTGGTAATAAATTTTGTTAGTTTTATTCACCATTGGGTCGTGCTGGATTTTTCAATGTGCTGAAGTGACCTGAGCTGGTGTCTGACCTCTATATGGTGGTGTTGTAGGTTATATCAGCGTTAGTATAGCGCCAGTGTACATGTCAAACAGATTCAAAAAAAGAGGGAACACCAGACCCTGTGATAGGATTTACAAGTTTACTTTCTTGCTGGTGGTTATTTTAGAAGGTTTGGGGAGGTTTCGTGACCAAAGGGGAAAAATGGAGGGGGATATTGTATGTGGGTGGAGAGAGATTGTATGTGGTGGAGGGGGGTTATTGTATGTGGGTGGAGGGGGATATTGTATGTGGGTGGAGGGAGATATTGTATGTGAGTGGAGAGGGATATTGTATGTGGGTGGGGGGGGATAGTGTATGTGGGTGGGGGGATATTGTATTGGGTGGAGGGAGATTATTGTATGTGGGTGTGAGAGGATATTGTATGTGGGTGGAGGGGGATATTGTATGTGGGCCGGGGGGGTGGGGGGATATGGATGGAGCTACTTAGCCCTGTGTCTGATATGTGAGACAGACAGATATGTGACTACATTGTACTACACAATAAAAAATCTTTTTTGCACACTGTATTATGTGGTAAAATGGGCGCATTTATGTCCTAAGAGGCCGGTTTTTATTTTGCTGGGGGCGGGTTTAAAAACCGGGGGGGGGGGCCCAGGTGCCCTTTAGCTGTATGAGGCCCTGAAATTTCTGTTGGCGGCCCTAAATGGAAGTGCTTGTGGGAGGGCAAGGTCCAGGGCGGCAGGAATGTCGGTGGTGACAAAGTTAATGAGAACGGCACCCTTTATGGATTCTGGGATACCCACAAAACGTAAGTTGTTCCTGCGACTTCGGTTCTCCAATTCATCAATTTTGTCTTGGAGTTGCTGTAACTGTTGGGTGTGGAGAGATGAATCTTGCTGAAGCTGTGTGACGTCATTTTCACAGGAATTTGTGCGTGTTTCTAATTCATTGGCTCTTTGTGTGAGATTTGTAATTTGAGCAAGGGCTGAGTTTATTGAGGATTGAAGTAAGTCAAAGCGTTTGTCGAATAAGGGCATAGTTAGGCTAGATACCTCTGGGGCGATTGAGGAGGCTTGGAGGTGTCCCTGCGGGGAAGAGCTGGGGGAGCTGGAGGCCGGAGACCAGTGGCCAGAGGGTGGATTAGTGTCTTGATCTGGTGTTGAGGGTGGCGTTTGTGACAGGGGGGCACTTTTACCCGGTGTGGATGCCATGTTTTCTTGGAGCTTGGAACGGGTGCTAATAGCTGGTTGATTAACTGAAGTTGTTTTTGGTGGGTTTTTCTTCTGCTTGGCTGGAGTAGGCATGATAAATTTTTCCATCAGCCGTGGGATGTATTAATAGTTGTGTTTTACAAGATAGTCGACGCATGAACAGATGTAATTGGTATTACATTAAAGAGAGTTAAATAGTGCAGTTCAGGCACTGACCTCTAGATGGTGCTGTTGATATAGAAATGAAAGAGAGATTTGTTTCCCTCAGTAGTTCTGAAGGATAGTGTGCTCAAAGTACTCCTAAAGTACAATGCTCTTATGGAAGAGTCCACTAAGCGGTTTCCCTTTTCTTGTCTAGGAAAGGCTTTAATTTTGACAGGGAATACGAGGTATAGCTGAACCAGAGTCCCACTTTAGGCAGATCATATATCACAAGTGAGTTTGTCTGAAAACGGGAGGGATTGAGCTGTAATAGAAGCTAACTTCGAGTAGTCTGAGAATTCCAAACAACCGTGGAAGGGGACCAAGAGCGTTTATCAAGCAAGGAGGCACAAGTAATACAGAAGAAGCGTAGAGGGTAGTGGTGCCAAGATGGCGGATTATCCCGCCCTTATTTGTTGTGTCGTGCCCAAAATGGCGGCTTCCCGCCTTCTTCTTCTCCTTTACAGTAGGGTATAGGCAATATGGCGATTTTCCCGCCCGTAATATATAAGCCAGAAGGGCGAGGGGTCGCAACTCAAGGGATAGCTGCGTCTTCAAACCCCCGATGTCCCGGAGCGATCTCACCTCAATTTTTCGTGGCAAGCAGCTGTGGTCCGGATCTCTTCTGCCGCGATCAGCAATAGGCGCAGTGAGAGTGAATGCTCCTCGCAGGCGCTTAGGCAGGTGGGCTGGACGCACCTGAGGGCAGACAGCAGTGATGTGAGGGAGATGGCCCGATGCACTGTGTGTCCTGGGCCCTCCGAATCGTGGGGTCACCGTGCGCGCTGAAGAGGCAGGTCCGCTGTCACGGAGGGGGGCCGGATCTTCTCCTCTGCGCTATGCCGGAGAAAGGCAAAGACCAAGGTAGTCTGCGCTCCAAAATCCGGGGAGGCTGCCGGGATCCCCGCGGCGATGTCCCGCGGCCGCTGTACAGCAGGCACTCTGGAGGTGAGACGTGGGGTTTGGTTTCCCAACTTTGAGCCGTTGGGAGCACTATGTACACGGGGCGGAAGCGTACTGCGGTGTGTATGGCGGCGGCTATTAATCAGCCTCGGACCTCCGGAGAGAGAGGTGTGAGGTCTCCGTCGGAAGCTCTCTGCCTTGCCTTCTCAGATTAGCAATCAGTGCTCGTCGCTGGTACAGGGGGGAGACCAAAAAGGCTTAAATTGTGTGGAGCTGGACGGAGCCGAGTTAAGAAGCGGCCCCCGGAAGTCCCCAATCAGATACTTTTTAAAGCAAGATATTCAGTTTATTGACGCAAATCTATTTCCGAAATGAAAAAGAAGGACATTTATAGAGCTAAGAGGGACAAGGGTTAAAAATAGGGACTGTCCCTCCAAAATAGGGACACTTGGGAGCAGGGGCGTAACTAGAGAAGCTAGGGCCCCAAAGCAAACTTTTGGATGGGGCCCCCACCCTCCCGCCGACCATGACCATTTACCAGGACATGCAGTTAGATAATGTAGATAATACAAGGGGTAAACACCTCACCATACATCTCACCATCATACTGCTACCAAACAAATCCCACTATACCAAGACTAACTTACTAAATAACACTACTCCCATATGGACCTGACTTTTACCACCAGAACACGACCACAAAGTGACTGAATAATACCCCTACACTATTACTGATCAGTACACAAAGACCAATAGTACCGCCATATAATGACCATATAGTGGTATATACTAGTGTACTCAGGCTCTGCAGACTGTACATAACCACCATACAGTTACCATATTGTTGTATACACCAGTGTACACAGGCTCTGCAGACTGTATATTACCTCCATACAGTGACCATATAGTGGTAGACACCAGTGTACACAGGCTCTGCAGACTGTATATTACCTCCATACAGTGACCATATAGTGGTAGATACCAATGTACACAGGCTCTGCAGACATATGTGATTAAAGTGTAGTTACATCTTGTGACTCACAGGTGACGTTTCTCTGATGAGTCGTTGACTTTTCCTTTTGTTCTGTATCCAATCCAGTCCGCCATCATGATGACATCTCTCGGCCACTTGTCCCTGGAGATTTAGACACAAATATCTTAGAATCCTGACTTTTCCAGTACCTGCCCCCCCTGGCTATATGGGGTCCATTTAGGTAGGGTTTACATAGGATATAGGGGGCCCCAGATAGGCAAGGTTTAGGTAGACAATAGAGTCCCCATATAGTCAGGCAGGGTTTAGGTAGCTATAGGGAGCCATACAGGTAGATAGGGGTTAGGTGGGCTATAGGGGCTCTATAGGTAGGTAGGCAGGGTTTAGGTAGCTAAAGGGGCCCCATATAAGTAGACAGGCAGGTAAGCTTTAGGGGGCTATAAGGGCTACATAGGCAGACAGGCTTCACGGGGGCTATAGGGCTATTCAGGAAGGCAGACAGAGAGCTATATAGGCAGGCTTTGGGGGGCTATGTAGGCAGGCTTTAGGGGGCTATGTAGGCAGGCTTTAGGGGGCTATGTAGGCAGGCTGGGGGGTATATAGGCAGGCTGGGGGTATATAGACAGGCAGGCTGGGGGGGTATATAGACAGGCAGGGGGTATACAGGCAGGCTGGGGTATATAGGCTGGCAGAGTGGGCGGTATATAGGCAGGCAGGGGAGGGCTATATATACAGGCAGGCAGAGTGGGCTATATATGCAGGCAGGCAGAGTGGGCTATATATGCAGGCAGGCAGAGTGGGCTATATATGCAGGCAGGCAGGCAGAGTGGGCTATATATGCAGGCAGGCAGAGTGGGCTACATATATAGGCAGGCAGAGTGGGCTATATCGGCAGGCAGGCAGGCAGAGTGGGCTATATCTGCAGGCAGGCAGGCAGAGTGGGCTATATCTGCAGGCAGGCAGGCAGAGTGGGCTATATCTGCCGGCAGGCCGGGTGGGCTATATATACAGGCAGGCAGGCAGGCTGGGCTATATGCAGGCAGGCAGGCTGGGCTATATACAGGCAGGCTGGCTGGGCTATATACAGGCAGGCTGGCAGGGTGGGCTACAGGCAGGAAGGCTGGCCGGATGGGCTACAGGAAGGAAGGCTGGCCATGTGGGCTACAGGCGGGCTGGCTGGTCATGTGGGCTACAGGCGGGCAGGCTGGCCGGATGGGCTACAGACGGGCAGGCTGGCCGGGTGGGCTACAGGCAGGTAGGCTTGCCATGTGGGCTATAGGCAGGCTGGCTGGGTATATAGCCCACCCAGCCTGCCTGCCTGTGTATATAGCCCACCCAGCCTGCCTGCCTGTATATATAGCCAACCCTGCCGGCCTGTAATCGCGCCGCCCACGTGATCACAGAGAGCCGGCGCCTGCTGTCAGTAACAGTAGCAGAGCCGAGCGCCGGATGCGCTCAGAGGCAGTATGCGCCGGGCCCCTCAGCTCCGCGCCCGTCGCAGTGAACTGTTAAGTTCACTGCCGGCGGGCCCAGGAGCGGCATTACTGGGGTAGCGGACGCAGTATCAGCTGCTCCGGGGCGCTGGCCCCCCTAAGCACATGGGCCCCGGAGCAACTGCTACCCCTGCTACCCCGGTAGTTACGCCAGTGCTTGGGAGGTATGTAAATGGTTGTTGGACTCTGCTGTGTATATGATGGAAACTGCTGCTGAAACCTGATATTTGCACTGCTGTTATCTGTGATTGGACTCTGTTGTCTGCAGTGTTAAAGGAGTTGTATCGTTTGAACTGTTCATACTGTTCAGCTAATTCTCAGAGATTGAATTAGAAATCCAGGGACGAGTCTCTCCTCTCAGCAGTCGTGTCTCCCCTCCCAGGAGGCGTGTCTCTCCCCACTGAAGCTGTGACATCATCATTGTGTGTGAGGCAGCCGAAGCAAAAGGATGTCTGGAGAGAAGAGATCTGCAGCCTCCTGCATGCTTTTCATGTGTCTGCAGAGCCTTCAGGCTGACTCCACAAGCTCCTTGCTCTGCTATAAGCAGTTATACAGTCAGCCTGAACTGACGAAACACTTGTGAGGAATGTACACTGCCCCCTCCCTCCCCCTCTGTTACCAGACAGCAGTCTGTCTTACTGTGTTATATGGATTAATGCACACTGCCCTCCTACCCTTCTCTCCCCCTGTTAACAGGTAGGAGCCTGTATAAGACTCTGTTATATGAGGGGATCTCTGATTTAAACAGCTAGTAATTGCCCAGATCATTCACCCTAGAGCTGGGAGATGAGTTTACAGCCAGCAGCCCTTGGTTTCACTATCGATTTTAACAGCTCAGAGGGGAGTAAACACAGAGGGCGACATGTATGATCGGGATTTGCGCCCGATTTCTGGCGTATTCTGCGCCTCACCGGCTCGAATCCCCTGTCGAACGCAAGGATGCGATGTTAGGCGCAGCCTTCGCCACTTTCGGATGTGCCTCACATGAAGGTGCGTGCAATGGGCGCGGTGTGGGCGTTCTGCGGCGGGACGCGGCGCGTTCGTATACTCCGAGGCATGTACGATCACGGGTCGGCAAAGTGCGGCGCATTGCAGCGATCGTCAGCTCCGACAGGGAGAACTAGTTGTTTCTGATCTAAATGATCTGGCAGGGGCGAAGTGAAGCGAGATCGTAACATGAGAGGAAACATATAGAAGATCGCAACAGTATGATTCCAAAAAAAATCGCTTTAATTAAGTGTAAAACATTTCCAGAAAAAGAGCTCAAAGCTTCTTTAATAAAATAAAAAAAAATATTAATTCAATAAATTAATTTTTATTTCTTTATTTTTGTTAGCCAATGATCAATAGTATGGGTGAAACGAAAATAAAGAAATAAAAATGAATTTATTGAATTCATATTTTTTTTTTCCATTACCCCCAATATTTCCCTTGTTGCACCGAAGTTCAGAAAGTCACAATCGATATTGGCCACTGAAGAGGGGCTGGATTCCTGATGCTGCCGCATAGTGACAAATTCGGCTGCTGCCCCTCAGAATCGGTAGCCGCCATGCTCACGCCATGAACTATGGCAGGAACTTGTGTAAGAGTAATGGGAAACATGCCTGCATCGCTTATCACCGATGGGTGAAACTGAGCTGGGGGAACAGTAGGACAAAAGCTGTTTGGATCTAACTGAGGCTCTGTATCTTGAGTGAGCTTTGCGTCTCCTCACATGCCTATGTAATTGGGAGGCGTTGTTCGATTTGCGGCTGGGTATCTGGAATAACTTGAGCATCAAAATGTTTCTCGCTTGAGTTCTCTTGAAGAAAGCCCCCAATTATAGTGGAAACAGCGTCAGGATGTAACATGCTTGAATGAAAGCTATGGGAAGGCTGAACACTAGGTGGCGATGTGCCCCTACTAAACCACCTAGTCAGTCTTCCTGTGGTTTGGGCTGTCCAGGAGGGGGAGGAAGGAACAGCGGAATGCTCACTGCTCTGAAGACGAGCAACAGTGAGAGACTGATGGGGCCTCTGGGACTTTAAAGCTGGAGAAGTAAGAGGCTGTTTTTCACTCACAGGTAAAAGGGGGATAGAGCAACAAATGCATGCACTGCCACTAAGACCCCGCCACAGCATGGGTAGACACAGATTTATTGGCTCTTTTTCTCCTCCAAGGAGAAAGGGGGAATAAAAGGGTGGGGACAATTCTGCTGAGATAGGGTAAAGCCATTCAGCACCTTCCTTTCAAGCCTATCCTTGATCAGGACAAGGAGAGCTGCATTGATCGCCCCACCTGCAGGCAGTGCAAGCCCAGTGATGAGTTTTTTTTTATTAGGGATGTGAAATCCCCCTACCTGACTTGACCTCAGAATCCCGCTTTAGGGTATGTTTACACAGCTTATGGTGGTATGCAGAGTTATGCGTTGCAATATGCCTGCTGTTTAAAGTAAGCCCTGGCCAGCGTGTACTTTCAATAGTGCAATGGCCCTGCCTTATTAGTTTAGTATTTCTCGGCATTTAAGCACACAAAAGAAGTGACATGTCATTTCTATTTATGGGAGCACAGTACGCGCCGGGAACTACAAGCTTTTTACATAGCATTCAATGAGTGCTATGAATTTCCAGTATTTGTTGGGCGTACTTTGGCACAATTACACGTTGAAGTATGCCCAGCAAATACTCCATGTGAACATACCTCAAGGCAGTCCCTTTGTCTACCGCTTAAAGGGGTTGTCTCATTACATCGATTCATCTTACCTCAGTCCTGTTTTCTTGGTTTCATTTTGAATTCAGGGGCGTGTTTACTGGCTTCTACTAGGCTGCAGTAGAAGCCAGGTCTGTTGCGGCCAGTGCTGGCAGCCTATCAGGAGAGAGTAAACAGGTCTGTAGCTATAGCGACTTGAGAAGCTGATGCAGCCCATACAAGAGGGGATATCTAGGAATAGGTAGGACACTGTTAATGGACATATATTGCAAAGTGACTTGTTTTTGCAAGATCTTTAACATAAAAAGCAATCCTTGTAGTGAGACAACCCCTTTAAGGGGGACCAACAAGTCAATGGCACGTGCAGCTTATACAGCTAAAGTGCCTGCAGACTTGTAAGAGGCAGGCACTTGCAGTAGGCAGCAACCTGTCGCTCACCTTGTCCACAATGGAGGGGCGTGGACGTCCTGTGATTATATAAACACTGGCACCAGGGCAGGCAGAGAGCACTCAACACCTGGGTGACAGACGAGATGCTGGGAACTGGCTATGTAGCCATGTGCTTTGCTGTGGCAGGTGAGTCATTGGCACCTGGTGTATGTGTGCAAGAGGCAGAGAGAGAGGCTTCATGGAGTGTAACATAGTCTTTTCTTTAGGTAATAAAGGATCACAGTGCTCTTCGTAAAGCATTGTGCCAGCTGTCACCTGTAGATCACAAGCCAAAGGTACAGCAGATTACACTAGTAATCTAGTATATACCTAGTCAGTAGAGGTCATAGATACAGAATGGCTTAGGGAGTCCTCGCTACTGCTGGCTGCAGGAGTTTCACATAGTAGATGATACTGCTTAACTCTGTGCTACCAATCACTTGCTGTGAAGTCTGCATACCTGTAATGTAAGTACTGCATATAGTTCAGATATATCTGACCGTATATTCATAAGTAAAATAAGTAGAGCTGAAGGCAGATGATTACCAGGGCCATAGATATAATGACAAGGTAACTGATACACTGAGTATATTTTCTGTTTAAAAAAATCTAATGCACTGCATTGAAATGATTAAGAAAATTAATGGAAATGTATTGACATTTTTCATTATATTGGTTTTTGCTTATCTAGCTATTTATTTATAATCCATCAACTATATCAATCTATTGAAAGTATATCTATCTTTATTTCTGTCTACTATATCTATTTATCAATCTATCTATCTTTGTTTACTGTATTTATCAGTCTATATTATCAGTCTGTTTATATTCTATTTCTAGTCTACTATATCTTTTTTTATCAATCTACTGATTATCTATCTATCCTTGTTTCTATCTATCAATCTGTCTGTTTATGACCTCTATTTATATTCTGTCTGTTTATATTTTTATTAATCTGATTATATTCTATCTGTCTGTCTGTCTATCTATTCATTCCCCAGTGCATGTTCATTAGTAGTCACATGCAACACAATCAGAGTGTTAATTTCCCCAGAATTTTAACATTGAACTTTAAAAACTTGTTATCCCTCTGCTCCCCTATGTGTCAATCCTGGATGTGTCAGGATTTTGGAATGCACACCTTAGTCTGGCAGCACGACATCCCTGGCACGGTCAAGTCTGTACAAATATACCTGAGCTGCATGGAGCACATACCTCTGAACACAGACTTGTCGCTGATGCAAAGTGTAATGAAATCGGATACATAACAGGCGTAAAATTTGTGCAGAAGAACAGTAGCATATAGAATTCTGCCAATATCACTGCAGCAGGGGGTTTATAGATATGTATAAGTGCCATTGATTAGGGCTACCTATAAGACACTCTACTGATGTATCCCATTCTGAGATGTCTTTATTGTTGCTTTTGTTATCTACAATGTAAACTATCATGAATAAATGTTGGTAATAACTATTGCTGGTCTTGATTATGCTGTCTGTGATAAATGCAATTCTGGATTGGCCATTTCCCAGCAGAATTTCTAAGTTTTATTTATGATGGCATATGCCATCAATGTGAGATAATTGCCCATTTTCGAGAGGTGGGACCTGCATCTATCACACATTGATGGCATATGATTGATTCGCACAATGTGTGAAATGGCAAAACCATTTTCATAAAATCATTACTACATGCCCTTCTGATATGCTGTGACTTACTGTGACATGGCAAGACTGGCAAACAAGAACAATGTTAATTGTAATTATAATGGATTATTTTAACGTAGGGTGTAATACAGGGATTTCAAACACATGGACCACATGCTGCCCCTGAAGCTGCTATCTGAAGCCCACAGGGCACTTAAGTTCCTTAGACATCCTTGGGGATACTGGGGTCCCACTCTGATGGTAGGAACAGAGTTCACTCAGATCCCTGACGTTTAACCATTTAGATGCTGCAGTCAATTGCAGTATGTATGGGATTTAGCAGAGGGAACGGGCTCTGTCTGTCCTCCATCGACACCCCACAGTGGTTGTTATGATAGGCCTAAAAACAGCCTCCGCTCTAAAACATTTAAAAAACATACACTACCCTTTTACCATTATAAATGCTTATCACACACAAAAAAAAAAATACCTCTGATGTAATACATTGAGTTAGAAAGTATATAAGTTCGTATCTGATTTCTTTGTCTTTGTGACTGAATCTTTGACACATCTGTGACCACCTAGTGCTCAGTGCATGTTGTGTATATATAGGACTATTCAGCCCTATATTTTTGAAAATCATCATCTAGTTTTGTTAGCTATCAGAAAACTACTCATCAGCTATATCTCTCTTTTTTTTTAATTTACTGCCACCATTTCTTTACCAGAGATCTCTTCAACTGTCTCGCCAAACAGTCAAACACGGGTAAAAAGGTGTTCCTGTAATAACTGGATGGACAAGGAGTGCATATATTTTTGTCACCTGGATGTTATTTGGATAAACACAGGAAGGTGAGTATAACCTAATACAGTTGTAACTTGGTACTCATCATTAATTAATTAGTTGAGTATCAAAAAGATTAAGAAACAAATACGTATTCCCGTAAGGAATAATGTATATTAAAAATGCCGCAAAAGTCACAAAAAGTTAATATTATACAGATTAGTGCTTGAAGGTGCAGTTCCCTCAACTGTCAGACTGGACTGCCACTACTGAATACACTATTACTCCTGAGATGCTTGACCATACACAGCACATAAAAGACTGTCCCTACTCCATACAGTATTATTTCTGAGGTACTTGACCATACATAGCACATACAGTACAGCCACTACTGCATACATTATTACTCCTGAGGTGCTTGACCATACACAGCACATAGAGGACAGCCACTACTGTATACAGTATTATTCCTGAGGTGCTTGACCATACACAGCACATACAAGACAGCCACTACTGCATACACTATTACTCCTGAGATGCTTGACCATATACAGCACATAAAAGACTGTCCCTACTCCATACAGTATTATTTCTGAGGTACTTGACCATACCCAGCACATACAGTACAGCCACTACTGCATACATTATTACACCTGAGGTGCTTGACCATACACAGCACATAGAGGACAGCCACTACTGTATACAGTATTAGTCCTGAGGTGCTTGACCATACAAGTCACATAGAGGACTGCCACCGTAAGAGGTGTTATGATTTCTGGGTTACTTGACCATATAGGCAGGGGTTTGCTAAAGGTTTATGGGCCCTGGTGCAAAACTTCAGCTTGGGCCCCCTGCCCACAAACAATGGCTTCTCCATGGCTATGGACCACTACCCTTCAACTATGCCTCAGGTGTTGCGGTATTTTCCTACTTAAAGTAGTTATTCAATTGAAAAAAATTAATTTGAAATGGGGCCAGGCTGCGGGAAAAAAGTTATACTTACCTACCTGTCCTCTGCCACTGCTGTTCTGGAGCTCTCTGGTAATCCGCTTCTCTTCACATCTGGGTTCGCATCCGAACGGGAGAATCTTGCCCTTCATTCACTTACTGTGAAACATGAGCCTCTTCTGAGCCTGTGAAGCGTGAGCCTCAGGACAAGATTCAGTGCGGCGGTGGCAGGGGAACAGGAGGCATCTTTTTTTCTTTTTCCTCAGCCTGACACCATTTAAATTAATTTTCTTTCATTGGACAACCCCTTGGACAAATCTAAGTATACCAATTGAGGAAAAGGAAGTACACAACTGTTTTACATGATACTTCACATTTTACAGTCCACACCTCTTCTTTATATGCTTCTCCTCATGTGAATAAATCACAGCAGCCACTTAAAAACGCTATTTAAAAAAATTAAAAAAATCACAATTTTTATGTCACAATATTCTTTGAGCCATAACTTAATTTTCCACAAGAGTGCTACGCCATGACTAACTGCTGAAGCGTGCATGTGCTGCCAGGATTACAGCAGGGTTGAGTGCCAAGCATAGGACGAGTATCAGGACAGCTATAATGTATCAGAAGGCGTTGGGTACTGAGTTAGCTAATTTCTGAGGCTGCTAAGTACTGAGGCTTTACTGTATTGTAAACTGTTATGGTAACCTAGACTGTAGACTATGACCTGAAATAGACATATTATACAACAGACATGGCAGGTAGTTGCTCAAGCACTTCTTGGATTGCTTCTTGTCCTGTATGTTCAATCCTCTGCTTTGCAAGGCAACATACATCTGTACCATATTATTAGCTTCTATCAATGTAGCTACTGTACAAACTAAAATGTGTCTGCTTTCCCTATTCTCATAGCCAAATGCTTCCTTATGGCCTAGGGAGCCCAGGAAGACGCAAGAAGAGAGCATCTCTACGGTGTCAGTGTGAGGACATAAAAGACGGAACCTGCAACAATTTCTGCCAGAATACAGCATGGTAAGTGAGATGGTTCCTGTTATCATCACATCCGCATTTGTGAAGACTGTGACTTTAAAACTACAGATTTGGTCTCTTGCTATCTATTTTTTTACAGGCTCATTATTCATTTTCTTCCTATAATTTAATTGTGGGTAATGTTAATGTTCGTGAAGTAGCACATCTAAAAAAAATTAGAATATCATTGAAAAGTTAATCTATGTCTGTAATTCAAGTCAAATAGAGAAACACATATTTTATAGACTTATTTAACACAGAGCGATTTTATTCAAGCCTTTATTTCTTTTAATGTGGATGATTAGGACTTACAGCTATGAAAACCCAAAATTAAATATATCAGAAAATAATAATAATGTGATATAGGTCAATATTGTTGACTCTCTGTGTCACACAAAATGGTTTCCTAAGTCTTTAAGTGGTCCGTCAGTCTGTTTCAGTAGGATACCGGGAAGACTGCTGACTTGACAGTTGTCCAGAAGACAGTCATTGACACCCTCCACAAGGAGGAGAAGCCACAAAAGGTCATTGCTAAAAAAGTTGGCTGTTCACAGAGTGCTATACCAAAGCATATTAATGGAAACTTGTGTGGTAGAAAAAAGTGCACAAGCAACAGGGATGACAACAGCTTTGAAAGGATTGTCACGAAAAGGCCATTCAAGAATTTGGGAGAGATTCACAAGGACTGGACTGTTGCTCAGTGTCCAAAGTCCTGTTTTCAGATGAAGATAAATTCTGCATTTCTTTTGGAAATCAAGGTCCCAGAGTCTAGAGAAAGAGCGAGAGGCCACAATCCAAGTTGCTTGAGGTCCAATGTGAAGTTTCCACAGTCAATGATGGTTTGAGGAGCCATGTCATCTGCTGGTGTTGGTCCACTGTGTTATATCAAGTCCAAGGTCAGAGCAGACGTCTACCATTAAATTTTAGAGCACTTCATGCTTTATTGAGATGTAGATATCATTTTCCAGCAGGACCTGGCACCTGCCCACACTGCCAAAAGTACTAATGCCAGGTTTAATAACCACAGTATTACTGTACATGATTGGCCAACAAGTTCCCATGACCTAAACTCTATGGAGAATCTATGGGGCATTGTTAAGATGTCAAGAGGAAAATGAGAGACATAAGACCCAACAATTTAGTCGAGCTAAAGCCACTATCAAGGCAACCTGGGCTTCTATAATACCTCAGTAATACCACAAGCTGATCGCCTCCATGCCACACAGCATTGATGCAGTAAATTATGCAAAAGAACCCCCAACAAAGTATTGACTGCATATATTGTACAGACCTCTCAGTAAACCAACATTTCTTTATTACAATTCATTTTTTCGATTTGTTATATACACTATTCTAATTTTATGATCTAGTTATCCACATTAAAAGAAATAAACACTAGAAATATATCTGTCATGATCTACCAAGCATTGTGCTGCGTTAGAAACCACAACATGTCCTTTGGCCCTAGCAGCTGCGGTACTGTAGCTAGTCAAGTGTTTCCTGTGCCTTCCAGCAGGACAACATTAAAACTCTTGACTTCTGCAATCACAGCTGCTTTCCCTCACCCTCACTGGGGGAACTATTTAGCCCTGCCTGTTGTTGCACTCAGGGCCTGAGTTCTGTTGTACATGTTGGTTCCTGCAGAGTTCTCTGGCGATCTGGACTTCTGTTTTGTTTATGCCTGCTGGACATCCTTCTCCGTATCATGCCTGCTGGACACTCTTTCCTCTATGTAGTTTATGCATTCCTCTATGGTCCTCTATGCAGCTTCTCAGGTGTCCCTCATGTCCCTGATAGCCCCCTGAATCTACCCCATTTTTACACTTTTTTCTTGGACTGTTTGTTTTTGTATGTTTACTTTTATGCAATAAAGTACCATTGAAAGAATATTACATAAACTCAGGCCCACCATGGATCCATGACCTGTAAGGCCTGTCTGGGTTTTGGCTGCTGACCTGCATAACCTGGCTGAATGTCTTAGGGCGACAGCTGAGGCCTTCAGGATGGCCGCACCAAAACTTTTGTCTGCTGATCCTGGGCCCACTGCCATGTTTGCTGAAGTGGGGCCCACTACCACATCTGCTGATCCGGGGCCCGGTGCCACGTCTGCTGATCTGGGGCCCGGTCCCACATCTGCTGATTCAGAGCCCGGTGCCTGTCTGTTGATCAGGGGCCTGGTGTCACATCTGCTGATCCAGGGACCTGTGCCACGTCTTCTGATCCGGGGTCTGCTGCCTCCAGTGACTTGTCACCTAGACCTGATAACGCCGTTATAAAAATTCCGAGGCCCCTCAGAAAATGGGGGTCACTATCCACCAAGCATCGTGCTGCGTTCGTAAATACAACATGCCCTTCGAACCTGACAGCTGTGCTATTGGAGCTAGTCAAGTGTTTTCTGTAGTTTCCATCAGTGCAATGGTTAAACACTTGATTTCTACAATCATAGCGGCTTTCTATGACCCTCACTGGAGGAACTATTTAGCCCTGCCTGTTGTTGGTCTCAGGGCCTGAGTTTTTGATGTGCATGTTGGTTCCTGCACAGTTCTCTGGCCATCTGGTCTTCTGTTTTGTTTATGCCTGCTGGACATCCGTTTTCTGCCTGCTGGACACGTAACTGTATCCTACCTACTTTACACTCTTTCCTGCTCTGTGGTCCCCTCTGCAGTTTCTCAGCTGTCCCTCATGGCGCCTTGGATCCAGACCATTTTTACATTTTTTCTTGGACTGTTTGCGTTTTTTGTATGGTTTATGTTTCCGCAATAAAGTCCAATTGAAAGCACATTACAATATCGCTCTATGTGTAATGAGTCTATACAATATATGGGTTTTTCTGGTTGACTTGAATTACGAACATAAATAACCTTTTCAATGATATTCTAATTTTTTTAGATGCACTTGTATAGGACTAATTGAAAACAACATGTAAGTACTTCACTTTAAATACTTTCCTTGTGTTAATGTTAACTGAGATTCCCTAACTAGATCATAAATCCCTTCTACTCCTGTTACTGTGTCACTACAGGATTATATAACAGTTTATTTCATGAAGCTAAAATCTGAATTGCCTTTTTTCCTGTCTCGCATTCCAGCTGTTTATAGTCAGTATTTACATTTTTATGTTAAGACTTTAACATTTGCCACTCCAAAGTTGGCAATACAGTGGCATCTCGACACTCAAACTGCTCCGTGCTCATATATTTTTATCTTCAATCCAAATTTTTGTGAAAATTCTTATTTGGTGCTCTACCATTTCCACAACACTCAATCATCATGCTAAAATCTATATTTCAGACAACATACTAGTAACACTTCTGGGTGAAACAAAGAGGAAAACTTCACTTCACTGGTGTCAAATTCATGAAATTGTGTTTTTTTTTTTTTTTTTTTACATATACAGTACTGTATAAGTGTCATCAGGACACTTAAAAATATATTTTTAATACTAGAAGTGAAGGAAAGAGGAAAACAGTAAGAACAGCAAAGGAATTTAATACAAAATTATTGCCAAATATAAGACTGACATATGTTTCTGAATTAGCCATTCAGCTTGCCACTGCAAAGTCAACAATATCGACAATACTAAAACACAAAGAGGCCATTAAATCAGCTGATGCAGCAAAAGTAAAAGCGGTAGCAAAGCAAATGTCTCAAATACTGGAAGAGAGAAAGAGAAGTTATTATTGATATGGATAATTAATAAACAGATAGCTGGGGATAGTATTTCAGAGACCATGATCAGCCAGAAGGCATTTATGGTTGCCAAAACCAGGGATGTTGCTAGGGTCCTAAAACATCTGGGATCCGGGCCTTCGGTGTTACATTTTGCTCAGTAGGGCTAGGTTCACACAGCATTTTTCATGCCACATCGTGAACTGCGGCATGCATTTTTACAGAGAAAAAAATATATGTTCATGTCACTAATTTTTGCATGTATTTCACATTCATACTGTCCACCACCTCAGCAGTACACCGTAAAATGAAAATCAGCTGACAAATTTACTTTTTTTTTGTTACTAAAGAAAATCCTACAATACCAAGACCCAATAATATTACAACTTAAGGACCAAATAAAATTGCCAGTTCATGACCAAATGTGACCACCACATGTAACCATCAGTTGTACACAGGCTCTACAGACTGATTTTTACTGCCATACAATGAACAGTTAGTGGTAGATACCAGACTGTAAGTGATTACAGTGCAGTTAGATCCAATGACTCACAGTTGACTTTTCCATGCAGCCCACACAGCCATGATGATTTCTCCTGGCCATGACTCGTCTCTGCAGAATTACCATACAAACATTTTAGAACATTTTAGAATCCTCACTTTTCTAGCACCTATATACTTACAGTCCTACTGGAGGCAGGGGACGGGGTTAATATACCTCCCTACCTAATTGGGGTTTATACAGGAAAGCATAGTGATGCCTCAACGACATACCAACCCAATTTCCTGTGAAAGTAAAACCAGGTGCTTGCTGTGGGGGATGAGGGGTCACCCATTGATCCTATATAGACCCCCCCATGGGAAGATAGGTACATAGGTCTCATAGTAGGTTGGTAGATATATAGGGTCTCCTAGAAGGTGGAAAGGTATATTGGTCCCCCATTATGCAGGTAGATAGATAGCCCCCCTGGGTAGGCTGGTAGGTATATTGGTCGACCAGTAAATTGGTAGTTCTATAGGGGCCCCCAGTAGAGTGGTAGTTATATAGGGCTCCTCAGTATGTAAGATGGTAGTTGTATAAGGCCATCACTGGTAAGTTTGAAGGTATATAGGGTCCCCTTTATGTTGGTAATTATATAGGACCCCCCAGCATGTAGGTAGATATATACGCCCCATTGGTAGATTGGTAGTTATATAGGGTCCCCCAGTATGCAGGTAGCTATATATGTCACCCTATTAGGTTATAGGTATTTAGAGCTCCCCAATATGTAGGTAGATATATTTGTCCCCCTCAGTAGGTTATGGTGGTCCCCACTATGTAGGTAGGAATATATGTCCCCAGTATGTTATAGGGCTCCCCGGTCTGTAGTTAGGAATATATGTCCACCCAGTAGGCTATAGGGCCCCCCATTATGTATGTAGGAATATTTGTCTCCCCACTAGATTATAGGCATTTAGGGCCCCCAACTATATAGGTAGGAATAAAGGCCCCGATTAAAAATAAAAAAAACTAATAGTACTCACCTCTCCCCATGTGCCCCTACACAGTCGACATGACGTCATCATGCTGCGCAAGCGACATGATGACATTCTCATGCTGTCTGTGCCTTAAACTCCGGAGAGCCGCAAGCCTGCTTGTGATCCACCAGAGTACTCCACGGGGCAGGGAGCACTTGCTCTCTGCTCCATGGTAGCCCTCTAGTGTCTGTGTGTCTAAAGGACATACATACAGTTGGAAAGACAGTGGCCCTCCGGGCCCACGACAGCAGCCCAGAACATAGCGATTACAGATCCGGTGCACCAGCAGTTTTAAAACTGCTTAGTGACATCCTTGGCCGAAACCAATTAAACACATTTACACTTTTCCTATGTGAAGAAAGTGCTTGGCACTTAAACTGATTGACACTCAACCAGCCTTCCAGAACACAGTGTGGTTGAGTCCCTAAATACCACTGCAGGAATAACCAACACAGGAAAATACAAATAAGTCTAAAATGTAGATTGTAATGACATTTAGCTGATTTGTACTTACTGAATATATTTTACCATGACCCTTTCTACACAAGCAATTAATGATATAATTATTTTACTGGTACAGTGTCTCACAAAAGTGAGTACACCCCTCATTTTTGTAAATATTGTATTATATCTTTTCATTAGAAAACACTGAAGATATGATACTTTGATACAATGTAAAGTAGTCAGCGTACAGCTTGTATAACAGAATAAATTTGGTGTGCCCTCAAAAAAACTCAACACATAGCCATCAATATCTAAGCTGCTGGCAATAAAAGTGAGTACACTCCTATACACAAATTTTGCCCAATTTGCCATTTTCCCTCCACAGTGTCATGTGCTTTATTAGTGTTACAAGATCTCAGTTGTGAATGAGGAATGTTTTGGTGTTATTGCTCTCACACTCTGTCATACTGCTCTCTGGAATATCAACATAGCAATTCATGGAAAAGAACTGTCTGAGGATCTGAAACATTTTTTTTTTGCTCTACATAAAGATGGCCTAGGCTATAAGAAGATTGCCAACACCTGAAACTGAGCTGAAGCATGGTGGTCCAGACCATACAGCGGTTTAACAAGACAGGTTCCACTCAGAACAGTCCTTGCCATGGTGGACCAAAGAAGTTGATTGTATGCACTCAGCGCCATATCCAGAGTCTGTCTTTTCAAAATAGACGTATGAGTGCTGTCAGTACTGCTGGTTAAAGAGGTGAGGGAGTCAGCCTGTTAGTGTTCAGACTATATGCAGCACATTGCAACAAATTAGTCTGCATGGCTGTCATCCCAGAAGGAAGCCCCTTCTAAAGATGATGCACAAGAAAGCCCGCAGACAGTTTTCTGAAGACAAGCAAACTAAGGACATGGATTTCCGGAACCATGTCCTGTGGTCTGATGAGACCAAAATAAACGTATTTGGTTCAGATCGTGTCAAGTGTGTGTTGTGGCAATCAGGTGAGGAGTTAGAAGACAAGTATGTCTTGTCTACAGTCAAGCATGGTTTGGGGCTGCCTGAATACTGCAAACTGTGGAGGTCTACAGCTCATTGAGGGAACCATGAATGAAAACATGTACTGGGACATACTGAAGCAAAGTATGATCCTCTCCCTTCGGAAACTGGGCCGCAGGGCAGTATTCTAATGTGATAATGACCCCAAACACACCTCCAAGACCACCACTGCCTTACTAAAGAAAATGAGGGTAAAGGTGCTAGACTGGCCAAGCATGTCTCCAGACCAAAACCCTATTGAGCATCTGTGGGGCATCCTCAAATAGAAGCTATAGGAGCGTAAGGTTTCTAACATCCACCAGCTCTGTGATGTCATCATGGAGGAGTGGAAGAGGATTCCAGTGGCTACAACCTGTGAAGCTCTAGTGAACTCCACTCACAAGAGAGTTAAGGCAGTGTTGGAAAATAATGGTGGCCACACAACATATTGACACTTTGAGCACAGTTTGGCCATTTTCACTTAGGGGTGTACTCACTTTTATTGCCAGCAGCTTAGACATTGATGGCTGTGTGTTGAGTTTTTTTGAGAGCACCCCAAATTTAAGCTGTACACTAACTACTTTACATTGTATCAGAGTGTCAAATATTCAGTGTTGTCCGATGAAAAGATAGAATACAATATTTACAAAAATATGAGGTGTGTACTCACTTTTGTGAAATCCTGTAACTTAAATGGGGTTGCCTGATTTTACTCACTTTTTCCATTGTAGAGTTGATAAACTGTACTTTCCATTAATTCAAAAGAGGGAAGAGGCTGTGAAGAGTGTATTTTACATGTATTCAAATAAGTTTAAAGGGCTGCTCTCCCCATGCTGTTTCAAAGAGTATGCTCTTCATAACCATCTTCATGCTTCCACTTCCTGTTCAGGCTGTGGGTGGTTCTACAGCAATGACATATCAGCTCTGCTGTTCCTAGTTAGGCCTGTTAGAAGGACACGGTGATGGAGGAGTCTAAAAAGAAGTGCAGAAGGCTTACAGAACTCTAAAAGTTTAAAGTTTGTCAGTATGAAACATAAACATAATTGTGTACACAATTAGAAGATAAAAAGTGCTCTAGCTCTGAAGGGAAGCACAATCAGAACAGCAATATAACTCATATTAGTAATAGTCTTTATTTACCTTTGCCCTTTGCCTACATGTTTAAAGCTAATTAATGTAGTGAGAATGCCCATTAGATAGAAAAGAGCTAGGAATCTGTGCCACCTATTGGATGTAGTGTTCCTCAGGTCACATTCAACTCACTGAGCCTTGCTATATTACTGGAACTAAAGCCAAACTATTTATTCACTTGCAGACAGCTGTTTTGGGGTGTTTGCCCCTCATCAATTCTAAGTAGAGTACAAGTTGTTTGGGTGAGTGGCTTAAGACGTAGCTCCAAAGTGGTAATGTTCCTCATTTAGGAGAGGCACCATGTTGGTGTGTGGAGACTTATATGTCATAATTGCTTCACTTAAATTCAGATATATACAAATAAGCTCAAGAGAAAAGAGCTATAACTCTGTACAATGTGTAGCATTACACAGGTCACCTCCAACTCACTGAGCATTGCAATATGACTAGAAGTAAAGCGATACCAGATATTCATCTGCAGACAGCTGTTTTGGGGTGTTTGCACTTCATTGGTGCACAGCGAAATACTAGTTTTTTCTTTAAAGGATGCCCCGTTTCTCTGTAAAACTACTTATAACTAATATCAGTCATCATTGACTAGGGCATCAAGGGTGCTTTCACATGGTGCGTTTTTGATGCATTTTTTGACGAGATTTTTGATGCATTTTTTGTGCAGCAATGTACAGCATTAATTATTGTGCCTTCCTGCACAAAAAACGCAGCAAAAAAACGCATCAAAAAGGTGTCAAAAACGCGCCGTGTGAAAGCCCCCTTAGGGTTTACTATACTTGGAACTGAATTATCTTCAATTCAAAATATAGTGATGGGTTGTCAATTGTAAGTTACAGCTGACACTCATTGCTGATGATTATGACTTTGCTCATGTTCCTACACCATTTCAGTGCCATGATACATGAAGATTTTAAACGGATGGTGCAAAATTATAGGGTCAGTATTCATTAAAGGGGTTTTGCCACAAAGTAAAATTTTGGGGACATGAGAAGCTTGCACATTAAATAATAAACATTTTCACCTTTCATTATTATTAAAAATTTTATAGCATTTATGTTTCAGCTGCTACCTTAATGATCCATAGTGTACAGCTCGTCTCTATGGGATACGACCAGTGATTAGAGCTCCTCAGACCTGGCCGCACAGCTACTGCCAGTCTCTTCCCTGCTTAGTAATTAGCCAACCAGTGCAAATAAATATAAAGTAAAAAGAAATCTCATTGTGCTTTTTGCATTGAGAGAAAAACTCCACATGCTTGGATCCTGTAGGGATTTAAACCTAGAACCCCTATGTTGGAAGGCAAAATCTCTAACCACTCAACTACTTTGTAACTATTCAGAGCTCTTTACATAAACAGACTTTTATTTGACTAGAGTGAGCACACTGTGAGGAAAGGCATGGTGGTGACAGCCTGCTGGGACACATAATATGCAATTCAAACAAGTCATACATAACCCCTTTTGAGCACACTGAAAGCTGAAGCATGATAAAGGAGGTATGAATTGACTTTTTGGCAAAACCCCCAAGAAAACATAACAGAACTTTATTAACATGAAAAGACATGACATCTATCCAAGTTTTATCTATACACTACAAATGTTCAAAGTGATTTCCATTATTGTCACGTATTCTTGTCTAGATGTGTGACAGCATATCCTCGGTTATGGACTCCACTGTTTCAGTGATGCATTGTCTCAGGTCTTTCAGATCTTGTGACTGAAGTTTGGGTGTGGTGGGGGGAGGGGAGGCAATACACTTGATGTAGCCCCATAGAGAGAAGATACAGGGTGTTAGATATGGTGATCATGGAGGGGCAGTGCAACATTGATGAGTTGTTGTTTCTGTTGCAGCTGATCCAATGTTCTGGTACAGTTTCATTTAGGTAGGTATTCTAAAATAAAAAAAAAAGGGACTGTAGGGCCTGCATTGCACAACAGAACATGTTTACTTTGAGCGAGGCCCTCATTTGCTCAATAAGGGTACATGGTTTTTTGGAGCCCCGGGTTCTAATGTTCTAGCAATCGACCTGCCCACTGATGATTTAGGAGGCCTCATCACTTATTTATTCTGATATTTTTTCTGTACTGTCACAACAGTCCATGTTCTTGCAAATTCCAACAGAAATTTCTTGCTTTGATGTCTCACTTTGTCAGCACATTTTAAATTTGGCTCTTGCTATGGGCAACCAAGCCAACAAATGTTACTTTAACTACACACCTTTACTTTTGCACCATTTTGTTTTAAATCACCCTGCCCTATGCCATTGTGCTGGAAGTACCTGCTTAATGTAAAGTACTATTACAATTGGTGGTTAAAAAACAAAATATTTTAGTTAAAAAAAGAAACAGTTCGTTAAAGGAGTTGTGCCACCATAGACATTTATCACCTATCCACAGAATAGGTGATAAATGTCTGATCGTTTGGGGTCCCACATCGATGACTCGCACCAGTTGCTAAAACGGGCTCTGATTCCCCCATCCTTACTCACTGTGCCTGCATTTCAGCAGTAAGTTGGATCCCTACAATGAAACCTCTGATGATCAGACATTTATCACCTATCCTGTAGATGGTGGCACAATGCCTTTAATAAAAACTTATAGCTTTCCACATTTCTGATACAGTTTTCGTTTTGTTATCCATTGCCAAACACTTTTGACCTGCATTGCAGGAGATGAAACACTGGTGACAATGGATAACAATCATTTCCCCATAAGTTTCTGATCTATTTTTTTCACAGGAAACTGGAAAAATAACTCACAGAAAGTGCAATTTGGTTATTTAGGAAAAGTGGATCAGCAACGGATGAAAACAGATTAAGAAGAAGAAAATTGATCAGAAACTGATGGGAAATTCTCAACCGTATTTCTATATTTAACTCACTGTCCTACCAAAACAATAAGTGTGAACAAATCTTACTTCTATTTCCTCCATGCCAAGTAACATGCAGATTACTCTTGTATCTTTACAGAAGCTAAGCTGCTTTTCACGAACTGTTTCAGACACCAAAGTTTAAGCCTACTTATTAGTAATTGTTTTAATTTTTTTGACTGTACTGTTCAGAATGCAAACCACAAAATCTTCTAATTGTAGATTGTATACTGGCTATTTTTTATGTATATTATTTTAAAGATGTTTTTTGTGCCTTATTTTCCTTTTGTTTCAATAATTAGATTTACAATAGATTTATAGACTACAAAAATAAAATTCATATTTATGTCCCCAAAAAGTTGTTACAATGATACTGGTAATTATTGGCAACACTCTAAGGGCAACATGTATGAACGGGTCTGCGCCCGAAGTCTGGCTTCTTTTCGGCCCGAAAACTAGCATAGCCCCGTTCGCTCTATTTTTAACCAGGCGTGCTCCAATATCAGACGCATGACAGAGGGGCCGTGGCACTTTGTAATGCGCCTGAGATCGAGGGATGTGCTGGAAACGTGTCGCACTAGAACCATACGAAGCTAAACATTTATAGCTTCAGTACGGTAAAACCAGCCACATTACTGCTGGAACAGGTAAACCACTTTAAAAGTGGTTTACCTGAGCCAGAAGTATCACTTTGTAGCTTGAAAGCACTAAATCTATAATCCGCAGTAGAAAATGTTTATAGATTCAGGCGCATTCTACACTACTAATGCATGTAAAAAAAAATGGCGCCCCGATGCCAAAAATCATACTTGTCGCCCTAAATGTTTCCATTAACTACATTGTACTTCGATCATCAAAATGACTGTATCTCTAGCCAGCATTTCCCTGCATGTCCCAAAGTTCTTTCACTATAAGAAGCTTTCACAGCATTGTATTTCGACACTGAGGCTTATATGCAAAAGAACTTTTTATTTCTATTTACAGTTGGGAGACCTATAGCGGAATAAAAGTACCCAAAGGTTTCCAGTGTCTTCATTACCGGAAATCTGAACTATAAATCAGGCTATATGGAATTTGTGTAAGGAAATGGATCACTGACTCCACTCCACTGAAAAAAAAACAAACACTGACCGATGTTTTTTTTCCTTTGCTCTAAAATTGGGAAGCATCCATCTTTTTTGCCTGGATGGCATCAGTGAAAAGAGACTAGAATGCCAGCCGTCTCATACTACATCAATAAAAAACATGTAATAAAGCAATAAAAGAAACATGCATTTAACCCTGTCATTGTGTAAGTACAGGCAAATCAATATAAAGCTCTCAACTCTCATGGCAGATGATACAACGTTTATTTTCTTCTCGTTTCTTTCTTTGCAATGTATGCAGCGATAAACATGACTAAATTGCTTCTTCTTTAGGGCCACTGATAGTAAACCAAGATCAAGTAAGGAAATACTTCCAGTAAACAACTTCCTAAACACGAAGAAGTCTCAAGTCCATCTTTTGCGTGTTCTCCGGTAAGATGATTTGCAAGAATATTACTACTATTCATTTAATTGGAAATCAGAACTTGCTTATCTGTGTTAAAGTAATAAATGTGTAACCATACAACCATTTCAAACTTGATTGGTAAAGTTCAAAACTATGTAGAATGATGAAAAAGGAAAATTATTTGGCATTTTAAAGGAAAAAATATATATCTGTACCATGTTAGCCAGTAGGAAGAAGGAATAAAATGTAGGAATCCTCAGTTGATTACAAATTGCAAGCTGTTCACACTACGTAGGTCTCTTTGTTAGTCATTTAACACAAGGAGACCAATGTGGTCTTGAAAATTTGTTATGTGTCATCATTGTTAGCAGTTAAAGTTATAGCAATTGGAGACTCTTACTTTTTTTTAATCCTTGGCACTGTTTTACATTAAAGTATAACTCCTCTAAGAGCTAATTTGCAGAATAGAGAGATTCTCTAGTTAAAAATCTATAACTGGAGAATGCTGTGAGAAGCAGCATTACAGTGTCTTACAAAAGTGAGTACGCCCCTCATATTCTTGTAGATGTTGTATTAAATCTTTTCATGGGACAACACCGAAGATATGACACTTTGATACAATGTATAATAATCAGTATACACCTTGCATAACAGTGTAAATTTGGTTGCCCTCAAAAAAACTCAACATACAGCCATCAATGTCTAAACCGCTGACAACAAAAGTGAGTACACCCCTATGTGAAAATGGACAAACTGTGCCCAAAATGTTAATATTTTGTGTGGCCACCATTATTTCCCAGCACTGCCTTAACTCTCTTGGGCATGGAGTTCACTTCCATTCCTCCATGAGGATATCATGGAGCTGGTGGATGTTAGAGACCTTGTGTTCCTCCACCTTACATTTTGAGGATGCCCCACAGATATTCCTTAGGGTTTAGGTCTGGAGACATGCTTTGCCAGATCAGGCTCTCCTTCAGTATGTCACAGTACATGTTAGAATTCATGGTTCCCTCAATGAACTGTAGCTCCCCACAGCCAGCAGCGCTCATGCAGTCCCAAACCATGATACTCCCACCACAATGCTTGACTGTAGGCAAGACACACTTGTCTTTGTACTCCCCACCTGGTTGCCACCACACACCATCTGAACCAAATAATTTTATGTTGGGCTCATCAGACTCCAAGACATTGTTCCCGTAATCCATATTCTTAGTCTGCTTGTCTTCAGCAAACTGTTTGTGGGATTTCTTGTGCATCATCTTTAGGAGAGGCTTCCTTCTGGGATGACAGTAATGCAGACCAATTTGATGCAGTGTATGGCATATGATCTGAGCACTGACAGGCTGGCCCCCCATCTCTTTAACCTCTGCAGCAATTTTGGCAGAATTCATACGTCTATTTTGGAAAGACAATCTTTGGCTATGATGCTGAGCACGTGCACTTAAATTCTTTGGTCGACCATAGTGAGGCCTATTCTGAGTGTAACCTGTCTTGTTAAACCGCTGTATGGTCTTGGCCACCATGCTGCAGCTCAATTTCAGGGTGCTGGCCATCTTCTTATAGCCTTGGTGATCTTTATGTAGAGCAAAGATAATTTTTTTTAGATCCTCTGAAAGTTCTTTGCCATGAGGTGCCCTGTTGGACTTCCAGCAACCAGTATATAACAATTTGAGAGAGACGACACCAAATTTAACACACATGCTCCCCATTCACACCTGAGACCTGAGACCTTGTAACACTAATCAGTCACATGACAATGGGGAGGAAAAATGGCAAATTGGACAAAATTAGTCCATTTTCTTTTAGGGGTGTATTAACTTTTGTTGCCAGTGGTTTTGACATTGATGGCTGTATTTTGAGTCATTTTGAGGGTGCACCAAATTTACATTGTTATATAAACAGTACACTGAGTACTTTACATTGTATCAAAGTGTCATATCTTTAGTGTTGTCCAACGAAAAAATATAATACAATATTTACAAAAATGTAAGATACTGTAATTGCATTTGCTACAATACGTACTTGCATTCTTTTACTTGTTAAATCTCCACAGATTCCAGACGCTACAAGGGTCCACAGAATTACTTACACAGACTAGATACTCTGTACCTCCTAATACTAAAATCATCTCTTAAGGGCGTTATTAAAAAGTGGGCAGGATGAACACAACATTTCTAAATAGCTATTCCCTAGCCCCATTCTTAGTATGACTTGGGCAAAATTGAAGAATCAACTTTCGGCCTTAGCATGTACAGTTTTATAAACCTTAACTCACAGGTGATGTATTCTCTGATTGTACTCGTCCTCTCTATCTAGCTCCACACCACTGTGAAGACTTCTTTTAGCCACAACTCATCTCTATGGTATCTCCACATAGAAATAATATCCCCTTTGTGTTACACAGTAATAGTCTACATGCCATAATAATAGCCTATTATGGCCCCCTTCGTTGGCCCACAAAGTAAAATTCTCCCTTTTTCCACAAAGTGATAGTGGTCTTTTTAAAGTTCCCTTTGTGTCCAGTGCAATATTAATACTCTCTGTATGCACTTTTGCCCACACAAAGTAATAGTGACTCCACTGTGCTGAGCCAAAGTAAGGACTTGTCCCCACGACAAAGGTTTTTGGATTTGAAGACCATCTGTAAGCCAACTGTCAACCATCCTGATAGACTTTAATAGAAAATCTATTCAGCAGTCCCCACTGAATGGATTTTCCACCGGATGGTTTTTCACACTGCCGGCGTTCCTAAAAACTTAGAACATGCGCATTCTTCCGCCCAAAATACAGGTACATTTCAGTGGTTGAGGGGGATGGGGAATCCGCATACCACGGGCAGAACCGTCCTCCAAAACCACGTACAAGATGTCAAAATTAAAGAATCCGGGTGGTATTTGCTCATTGTCGAGTTTACGCACCCTAACAGTTTCTCCTCTGTGCCCCTACAATATAGTAGTAGAGGGAGACAAGTATGCAGTGTGACTTGCTACTTATTGCACCAATTGTATTAAGTAGTTCTAGTAAAAAGTGGGCTAGAGTGGAGTCAAGATTCTTTTGCAAAAAGGTTATGGTTTGCAGTTTAGGGCAGTGTTTTCATAATTTGAGGCACGGACCAAGATCTAAGTTCCTGGCCCAGTACAAATTGACCCTTTTTTAAACTACATAAACCCCGAGTTATATTTTGTTCCTCACATTCACTTTAGTTGTATGTATTTTTATGTCTGTCAATGGTCAAAATCAATGAAAAGACTGCAGAGAAAAGTTACATAAGAGGCTGTCTGCTTCTGTTTACTCATGTTGCCTCACCTAAATCTTAACTTTTACCTTCTGTTCCTCCCCAGTTTATAGTCACTGGAAGGACACAAATTGCTCTATAAAAATTACATAGATAAGAGGTATAAACAAATGTGAAATTGAATTCCTCTGCAGTGGATGTCAAGGACTTCAATATTGCTAGGGAAACTTAAGCAGCTTTTGTACTCTGCCAGTAGACAAAAAATATACAATCACTGCTTGGCAAACAAAGAAGTTCTAAGTAATGCTATCTTTAAAGGTCATTTTCATAACTAAATCAGTAGGGGACAATAAAATATAGCAATCTTATTGGAATATTATACGCCACTAAATCAAAATGATGATTGCTAGTAAGTGGGAAGAAACAACATTGTATTATTCCATCAACTGTTAGGGCATGTCCCCATGGCACCGGTTTGCAGCCGGTTTTTCAGACAGTTTGCGGCCACAAACTAACACACCGGGCCGCTATGGAAAACCCATGCAGCAGTCCCCACTGCACGGATTTTCCGCCAGGTGGTTTTTCAAACCACCGGCCACCCGAAAGACATTGTGCATGTTCATTCTTCCGTCCCCCGGCGTCCGTGTACCTGGCACGAAAATAGGGCAAATACCGGTCGGATAAACCGACCGGTATTTGTCTTCTGCCGTGGGGATGAGCCCTTAGGGTTTCAGAAATGAATATGGGTTGTAAGAATATTAATATACATAGGCATAATTATAGCCATAGCAGCCGCTATGGGGCCCAGAGATCGAGGATGCTCACTTAGGTTCTAGATCATTTTAACTTTTTTTTATAGGGAATAAAACATTTGTGGCTTTCTGCTATGTAGCAGTACTATATTCGTTGACTTATACACAGCAGTTTTATACTGTTAATTATGCTATTTATGCTGCTGTTATGGTTTCCTATCATTTGGTGTTGGGGACCCATCTCATTTTGCTATGGTGCCATATAGATTCTAGTTATGCTCTTGTTAACATATCAGTACAACCACAAACAGGTGTCTTATGTTATTCTTTGTTTCCTACCACAGAGATGTTGCTGCATACAACACACAGATTGCACATGCCAGAAAGCACCTCTCAAGCACTGCTTCTACACTGCCATCAGACTCTACACTTTGGAAAAGAAAAAGATAAGAAAGTGAGAGGCACTGAAACCTAGACGAAAGATTGATAGAGAAATGGAAGTCTTGCTTGGCTTTCCTAGCTATAGCAGTATCTCTGCCATTCAAGGAGTCTTCATGCAGGAGACCAACTCAGGCTGTTCAGCCATTTGGGAAAGGTGGATCAAAGATTTCCTGTGATAACTTAAACCTAAACTGTGAAGAATTCTAGTGAAGAACTGAGTGCATGTAGTTCATGAAAAGAAACGAAAAGATTTGAGCTCCCAGTTGAATGGATCCTTTATCCTTATCAATTTACAATGGGGCGAGAAGAAGAAAGGTGCTATTAGGTATTAATGAGCATGAAGAAGTAAAACCCACAAGAAAACAACTGTAGCATTATTGTCTATGTGAACATTGGGACATGTAAATGGTTTATGAAGTGTGAGGTCAACATAATACGGTTATAACATATTTATGAAACCATTGGTTGACTGATTCTATACCATTAAACTATACTTCTGCTTCTTATAAGTTTAGCTTTTACAGAGTTATCTGTTTGAACTTTTTCTTATGCTTTTCATTGTTTGTATTTCAAAACTGTTTTACACACATATATATGTAATTGAAAAATACAGTCAATGAGTAATGCCTTTTGTTAATGAAAATTTAAACTGTAATGGGGAAGAAATTTGTAAAGTTTCGAAACCTAAACAAATTTAGTTGAATATAATGCTTAATTACGAGTTACTTACTTATCTCCCCAGCTGTACACTTTACTAGTAACTATTAACTTAACCGAGCAAAACAAAAATCAGTGTTGTCCATGAATAGTATACTACTTAGATTATTTCAACAAATTATTTAGAACACGCCAAGATATAAAATTAAATATGGGCTACAAAAAATACATGAATAACTGTGGGTATATATAATATATGTATACAAAATTCTGACACAATATATCAGTAAAAATATACAGTTTTTATTGGACCAAATAAAAATACAAATAAAACATGAATGATAAAAAACATATTGCACTTCGTAGCACCCATACAGAATTCCCCTAACATACAAGGTAAATTGGTCTAGGAGGACCATTGTATATTAAAACCATAACTCTATGGAAAACTAGTAAATGGTTCTGAAGGGCAAAATGTCATCCCAAAATAATGAAAAATAAAAATGAAAGAAAATATGTTGTATGTTGAAACTCCACTCAACATACAATGTCCCAGGAATGATCGTTGTTTGTAGAAAATATTGTATCCTGAGGCCATCACTGAGGTATTTTAATGAAAGTGCTTAGTAAAAAGCATTCAAGTCTAACCCAGAACCATATAAGGTGCTTTAAACTGACCACATAAAATAATTTAAATTTAATATGCATAAGGTGTACAACATATAAAGATGAGGGATACATATCATATCTGGAACATCCCAACCCATGTTTCTCCCAATACTTTAGGGGAATGCTCCTTATTAGGCATTTTGTGATATTTTCCATGTATGTACTTTCTATATAGGTACTATTATGTGCAAAATGCAGTTTATCATTTGTGTATTATAGACATTATAGTTTTGTTTTTTTTACTGAAAATGCTATGTATGTGTTTTGTAGTTGTATTACAATCATTTAGAAGTACGTTCAGTTAAAACAAGACTGGAGAGTTTTTGTTTCATTGGTGAAATTGATTCTTTTATATGTAAAAAAAATAATTTATTGAATTAGGAAGTAAATAATTATGCTCCAACTTGTCTTACTGTATTACATTTCTGATGGAATATACAAAACCAAATGGTTTGTACAATGGTTGTAAGGCAGGGCAGCTTTGTGGTTAGCAGTAATAGGGTACTGACCAAGGGCAGTATTCACAAGGCATTTGCATATTCTATCTATGTGTACATAGGTTTCCTCCAGGTACTTTACTTTTCTCCAATTCTTCAAAAAACATACCAACAGTTTTATTGGCTTCCTATTATATTGACTTGTGTGTGCATGCCTGATATAAAGAAATCAGATTGTGGAATAGTTATAAAAATGGTAAAGTCTAAATGAAGGACCCCAACAAATAACACCATATTAATGATATTCAGTTGGGAATAATGTATGTGCCAGTTATAAGCACATACAACAGAGGTGCACAACATATTTTGGTTCAAGGGCCACAATGTCATATTGCACCTCTTACAGGGACTGCAGTAAATTTTAGAAGGGTAATTATCCATTAAGAAAATGGAGAGAGGGGCTGTTTTACCAGCATTTTACACCTATACAATCTCCACTTAAAGGGGTTTTGCCACCATGTAATGTTGACGTGGGAACCTCCAAAATGGGTATTTAATCACTTTTCTAAATATATGTGATTACAAAAAGTGAAGACTCTGAGAGCTACAGCATTTCTAAATCCCCCTTAGTTACCTGAAAGCTTCCACTAGACACGACCCAGGAGCTGACAGGCCGCGCTTGCGTGAAACACTTCTTATCTGATGACAGGCAAAATGAATGAGCTTTTAAGGCACCGGGTAGAAAGTACAGTCTATGAGGCTGTGTCTTGGTGTATTGAGAATCCACTGTTGTACTGTTTATTATTTCACTTAAGTTTTGAGACACTCCCTTATTCCTCACTCCTTACTCACCCCCACCCTCTCAGCCCTGCAGCCTTCATGACTCAGCGTGATTTGTTGACATTCTCCCTGTGCTGATAAGGAAGGTAAGAAACTTGCATCCTGGCAAATCCCCTTTAAGTGCACAGTGATTTTTCCTGTATTGTGTTGGAGACTTCTATTTAAACCTCTATATTTGCCAATATGGGAGGTCTGAGTTCTCAGTTTTGTTGTTGCCCCCTCAGAAGGTGCTGGACAGCCCGCCCTGCATTGAAGGTATGTGAGTGCTTTGCTTATTAGTAATTTGCACCCGTGGAAGCTTCCAAGATGGCATTGTGTCTGCCCAGAATTTTATTTGGAGTTGGTTCTGACCTGCCTGAGAGTCAGCAAATAAGCCTCCATTGCTCAGTGAGTTATATTCACTTGAATTTTAAATACCCTAAATGACTGAGAGGTCTTGATTCCACTTTAGGGACTGTCAGATCATAATGGGGGGTGCCCTGCTTGGTGCTCTAGAAAAGAGGCAACACTTTATTGTACTTTTTGGGGGTTTGGGTTTCATAACTATAACTAGAGAGAACAACACACATACATAGCCTCCGCTACATCTCTTCTCCTCTTCTTTGAAGCCTCAAACCTATGAGGCATTTGTATGGTAGATCTGGTGAATCTGCCAGGATTGCGTCAGAAATACTTCTTTGAGGAAGAAATCCAGAGATAATATAGAAACAATTTTTAATGGATTGCTCATTGAGGTTGCTTAAAATAGCATATAGAGCTCCTTAGTGCCAGCAAAACACTGCATACCGTACCAGTGCCAGCCATACAATGCCCACCATAACAGTGCCAGCCATGCAATTCCCCACCATAACTGTGGCATTAGCTGAATGCAGCTGTGAAAAGATGAATATGCTTCTCTGAAGTAAGAGGACAGAAACAAAGCATGGTTGTGTCCTGATGACTGGGGGCCACATGTTGTGCACCCCTGTCATGCAATGTGCGTGTGCAGATATCAGTATTATGTCTAGAAGTTTCTAAGGGTTAGAGGTTTAGCTGAAAGACCGCTTTAATGATATTACAGTCTTACTTGTATAAGCCTAACAGCAGTTGGGGTCAGAGAGCGATTTGCAACCGCACACTTTTCTGAAAGTCACACCTACGTCACCTTTTGAACTGTGGGATTGTTGATAAGATAAGTTGAAGTATGTGAAGTGACATCTCTGTCTGTAATTTATGTAAAAGCAATTATTAGCCACATGAACGTTTATCTGATCTACATTGTACTTATTAGTGAATGATGATTATATGTACTGTATGAATACATAGATATATCAATAAAGGCTTGAAATATTAAAAATGTTTTTTTTATTATTCATTGCTGTTAGTGTAAACCGATTGGTGACTAACAAAGCATAATGTGTGGGCCTCAAACGTGGCCCTTGATTTCATCAACTAACACATGGGAAGAATAATATCAACACGGATGTAGAAAAGGCCATGCAGAGATACATATAGTATGACAACATTATGGGCCACATGTATGAAACTATTAAGGTCTAAAATTCACTCTTTTGCCCACAGTAACCTATGAGCAAAAAAGTGAGTTTTAGACCTAAACAGGTTCATACATGTGGCCCAATATGTCAGATTCCGAAGTGCTCATTAGGGTATTTTACATGGCTGAATTGGCACTGATTCTGGTGCAGATTCAATGCCTCATATCCGCCTCAGAATCATCGCCCAATCTAACAGCATACCTTATCTCATTGTTTCCAATGTAAAATCCATGTTGTTGTTCAAACATTGCTGATTTTTTTGGACTGGATCTATCTTCAGTGCTGAAAAAAAGTGACATGTCAATTCTTGAGGCAGATTCTGCACTGAAAATGCCCATAGGAAACAATGTGTCCGCGCCTAAAATCTACTTAGCAGACTATTGTCCCAATGAGTCCAATAAGTATTGCAAAATACACGCGTAAAAACTGCCTCTAAAATCCTCATGAAATCCTTGTCAGAAAATGCAAATCTTTGCCTGAAGTTTTGGCGTCAAAGAATCATAAATGTGTCTACTTCTACTAATGTGGTGCGATGCCCCCAGAACGGCCCAAAACTTTGGCACGCTAAAAAGTGTCTTTGGCGCGGTACAGAGGCACTTATTGAGCCAAAGTTTGGAGTACGCCTGTTCATACATCTTTAGAACTGCTCTACTACAGCTTTTTGAGGCCAGAATTCTAGCGCAGCCCCGTTCATACATGTCGCCCTCTATGTTTATCATGGTTTTACTTTGCAATCAGCATACAGGAGCCCTTATAGCCTTTTCAGTATCATGGCAAAGGCAGTTGTACTGTATGAATTTGTCTTTGGCACACTAAACACTTGAAGACCTTGTGCAATTCAGGACCGCCAGAAGACGAATGCTTGAGACTGTATAAAGCTGACCATCTAAAGAGTTTCCATCTATAATGAACTTAAGGGGGTGTTCACAGAGTTCAAAAATCTTACTTGTCCATCGGGGCTTGAAAAAAAAAATAGAAGAAAAGAATCATACTCACCTCCTGAACATTACCGTTCTGTCCCGGTGGCCGTCCCATTCATCCTGTCAGGAGCTGTGAATGACAAATCAATCAATGGCCACAATGTCACGTGCATGTGACCACTGTGGCCTATATTCAACTGCAGCGGTTAGTGAACGATGAACGTTCACAGCTACAGCTGGGATGAACGGGATTGGTGCCGCGACTGAACGGGAGCGTCCAAGAAGCGAGTATGATTCTTTTCTTCTATTTTTTATCATGCCCCGATGGACAAGCAAGATTTTTGAACTCCTGGAACAACCCTACTTTGACTGCTAAAGGACTGTGTTTTGTGTGGTAGTGGGTAGTGTTTATCTCTTTTGTTTTTGATTTTGTGTTATTTTTGATGCTTACAGAGGACTTGTTTTGTTATGTTAGTTACCATCACATTAAACCTTCTCCAGCTTATGCAACTTGTGATAATACAAGCATGACATGCCATATGTCATAAATCTTTTTCCAAATAGATGGGAGTTGTTCTCTTCTCCTTTTCTTCTCCATCTGTCCCAAACCTTCATGATGTCTTTCCTGATGAGTTGGTCCCTTCCATTTTTTCTCTGTCCGGTACAGCATGCAATGTCGTCTTCTCCCGGCCACTACTCGTCCCTGTAGAATTTACCACAAATACATCTTAGACTTCTCTCTTTTCCAGCACTTTCCTATCAATTCCCAAATCTGTACAAGCTCCCTATCCATAGAGCCCCAAATAGTAATAGTGCCCCCTTTGCTGCCCCACACAGTAAAAAGTTAGTAATTGCACCCCAAACAGCGTATGTTAAACCCTAAAAATTAGAAATGAAAAAAATGTCAGATAAGTGGCATGTAAATATGTAGACACCCATTAGGTACGAAAACAGGGCCTGCCTCCATTAATTTGGTAGGTAGACAGGGCTTACCCCTGTAATTATTCAGGTAGATAGGATAGCCCCCTGTAATTAGCCAGGCAGATAGGATAGCTCCCAGTAACTAGCCAGGTAGCTGGGGCTGCCCCCAGTAACTAGCCAGGTAGCTGGGGCTGCCCACAGTAACTAGCCAGGTAGCTGGGGCTGCCTCCAGTAACTTGCCAGGTAGCTGGGGCTGCCCCCAGTAACTAGCAAGGTAGCTGGGGCTGCCCCCAGTAACTAGCCAAGTAGCTGGGGCTGCCCCCAGTAATCAGCCAGGTAGCTAGGGCTGCCCCCAGTAATCATCCAGGTAGCTAGGGCTGCCCCCAGTAATCAGCCAGGTAGCTAGGGCTGCCCCCAGTAATTAGCCAGATAGGGCCAGTATTTTTTTTATTTTTTTATAAGGCTTTATTTTAGAATTTTCCAAATAGACACAAAAAGACAAAAACCAACATTCTCACATGTTCTACAGAGGCATTACAAGTACTTCAAAGTTAGAGAGTATACAATTTCAAAGGAGGAATCGGCAATAGCAACTATACATATGATACATTCAGCTGTGTCCAGATAATGATTCAGGAGGTATACATTCAAACACGTTTCAGTAGTATATTTATATATAGTATACGTATAAATGAGCAATGACAAAAAGGAATAGAAGTCGCCCATCAATTGTAGTATTCTCCTCAAGTGCTTTCAGTCATGCCATGCCTCTATGTCATACATTCACACCATCACAATCAATCTTCATTCACACTTGTCGGTCGGTCTCTGGCCCCCCCTTAACACCATCCATTGCCATTCACATCGTTTGAGCTGCAGTCCAATTGCTCCAAACTGTATGGAAACGCTTGGGGATGCCATTTGCAGCATATGTGATCTTGTACCTAGGGAGTTCCGCATTAACCAGCTGTTTCCACTGCTCTAAAGTAGGGACCTTGGGCGGTTTCCAATTTAAAAGAATGTTTTTCCTGGCATAGAAGAGCAAGAGCAGATAAAGGGTGCGGTCTGATTTACCCGGAATTAGATCTTCTACAATACCTAAGAGGCTGTTTTCAGGTGAACACACATTAGGGAAACCCAGTGTCCTATTCAAAAAACAGTGAATTTCCCGCCAATAGTTTTGCAGAATCGGGCACTCCCACACCATGTGAATCAAAGTTCCTCTCTCTGCCCCACACCGGGAGCAAGCCGTGGAGGACAAGCAATGCATAGATAGGGCCAGTAATGAGCCATGTAAGGCCAGTAATTAGCTAGGTAGGGCCAGAGGCAGTAATTAGCCAGGTATGGCCAGTAATTAGCAGCCAGGTATGGCCAGTAATTAGCAGTCAGGGCCAGTATGTAGCCAGGCAGGGCCAGTAATTAGCAGGCAGGGCCAGTATATAAGCAGGCAGGGCCAGTATATAGGCAGGCAGGCAGGGCAAGTATATAGGCAGGCAGGCAGGGCCAGTATATAGGCAGGGCCAGTATATAGGCAGGGCAAGTATATAGGCAGGCAGGGCAAGTATATAGGCAGGCAGGGCAAGTATATAGACAGGGCAAGTATATAGGCAGGGCAAGTATATAGGCAGGCAGGGCCAGTATATAGGCAGGGCAAGTATATAGGCAGGCAGGCAGGGCCAGTATATAGGCAGGGCAAGTATATAGGCAGGGCAAGTATATAGGCAGGCAGGCAGGGCCAGTATATAGGCAGGGCAAGTATATAGGCAGGTAGGGCCAGTATACAGGCAGGGCAAGTATATAGGCAGGGCCAGTATATAGGCAGGCAGGGCCAGTAAGTAGTTTAAAAAAAAAATTAAAATAATACTTACCTGTTGTCTCTGCTTCCTCTTCTCTCCTCGTCCAGAGGCCGCTGGCAGCAGAGTGCAGGCCGCGGAGCAGTGGCGCAATGACGTTATCACATGGCGCCCCTGCTGCACGGCCTCCTGGGAGCTGAACGGCTGGGATCAGAAGACCCTGGCTGTTCTGCCTCGGCCGCTGCTTGCACCGCGCGGTGCATGCGGCGGCCGTGATGGCTGCATGGCTGGGTCGGTGACCCAGCCATGAAGTCGTGTGGCGAGAGGGGCCTGTCGGCCCCCTGGCACAGGGATCCGGTGATAACAGTTGCGGCCCCTGAAGCTGTGCTATTCGCCGGCGCTCGGGACCCGCTGGGGGGACACCGGCCCCCCCCGGCGGGGGCTCCGAGCCGGCGCTGCGGCCCGGACCCCAGCAACCCACCGGGCAAATGCCCAGTTTGCCCTATGGGCAGTACGGGCCTGAGCCAAACTATATTGCTGTTTGTATTCCGCAACCTGAGATTTAAGCAAGAGTGCCTGGCATACAAAAATGTGCTGCTTCTCTTTGATCTTACTACTTATTTAGGGGTAATCAGAATAGAACCCTGAGCTAGGTTCTCCCTTTGGTTGCATGTTAAAAATCCCCACATGTCTAACTCCAGACCTGCTTGAGAATTCATCACAGCCAGAAATTTAAGGGGTTGTCCACCTCATAAAAAAATAAATTTTCCCAGGACACCAATAGAATGAAAAAATGTATACACGCCTTTCTTCAGTCCCCAGTTTCATCAGCATATCTCCCTGGTCTTTTGGGGACATCACCGTTACATCACCGTTTGGAAGTGAATAGCTCTGAACGGTGATATAAGTAGAGACATGTGACTGCTGCAGCCAATCAGAAGTGAAGGCATGCCAACAGAAGACTGGAGAGATGCGGTGCTGGAAGCGAGGACCAGAGGAAGGTGAGTATAAGTTTTGTTTTAATTTGACTGGGGCCCTGGAAGCTATTTAAATGCTCTCTTATAATGTAGACCACACCTAGCTCAATTTAGAGCCTGCTATGAGAAAATGCATCTCTGTTAGGGTATGTTCACACAGCGTGTTGGATCCGAGAAACGCATTCAAAAGTGCTGTGTAAATCGCATCCAAAATGCATCCAACACGCAGGTGCGTTTCTGGATGCGTTTTGGCTGCAGCATTAATGCACCCTATAGTTTTAAGTAGGGTGCCTGCTGCATCAAACTGATCAAGAATTGATATTGTCATGTCAAGTAAACACGCATCAACGATCACTGAACACCGATGCGTTTTTTACATTGAAAGCAATCACACTGCACATTGTTAGATGTGTGTTTGAGTCCGTCTAGGGTCTGAAACACAGATCCAAAGACACATCTAAAAATGTATCCCAAAACGCCGTGTGAACATACCCTTACCGATCATAGTTGGAACTAACTGATGGCAGTTTAAATCAATCATATAAGAGTACAGCGGAGGGAGAGGTGGGGAGAGCTTGTGTGCTCTGAAAGGAGATAAAATCTTCTTTATCTCCTGACCAAAGCAAAGTCAAAAGAGCATTGTATTTAGTAAAAGTCTTCATTTTAACATGTAGGGAAACTACATGTTAAAAGCTAATCATAGTGGTGAGAAAACTCCTTAAAGGGGTTTTTCCACGAAGTAAAATTGACGTGGGAAGTTTGGAAGTTAAATAATAAATATTTTCACCATTCGTCATTATTAAAAGTTCTGGACAGTTTTTGTCTTAGCTGCTCTTTTAGTGATCCATTGTTTACAGCTCATCTCCAGGGGATACGACCAGGGCTGAGAGCTCCTCACTCCTGGTCAGACATGCTCAGACATCACCTCTCCTCTCAGGCAGCTACTGAGTGTTCAAACCCCAGGTGCTGTCATTCTACTCCTGTCCTCTGTACTCCTTAGTAATTAGTCAAACAGTGCAAATAAAATAAAAAAGAAACCTCAATGAGGTATGTGTATTGATAAAGAGAAATAAAAGCATAGGTTTGGCTCCTACAGGGAATTGAACCGAGGACCCTTGTGCCTGGAGGCAAAAGTTTTACATCTGAGCTACAATGTAGCTATTTACAATCCTACACATAAACAGACCTTTCTTTGACTAAAGAGAGGAAAAGCATGGTGATGTCATCCTGCCTGGTCACATGATATGCAATTCAAACAAATAAAACACGCCCCCTTGTGAGCACACAGAGCTGAAGAGCTGGATGCAGGTGGTATGAAATGAGATCGTGGCAAAACCCCTTTAAGTAAAGGAGATAGTTAACTATGGCAAAACTTACATAATTTCCTCCTATTTTACATAAAAAATGTAACCTAAACTAGGTGTGTCCAGAGACCACTCTTTCAACAATTTGCATTAAAGTAGTCAGCATCATCACTTGTAACTGTTTAGTGGCAGAGTGTACTCCAAAAAGTCTGGTGTTCATATTCTGCATGGACCATGGAGGTTTTCTCTTGTTTTCTTTAGCTTCCTTAACTTGCTCCGAATTCTCTGGATATTTGCATCTTCAGCCTTGCACTATAATTATAACTAGGGCTTGAAACACTAGTGCTGGTGGCATGTTGACACAGTTATCCATTTTATTTACAAGTTATATATTCAGATATTAATACCAAGAAAGCCTGTTAAACAATGCTGCAGGTTTATGACTTACTAAGTGTTCTGCCACCCACTGTGATACCAAAACTTTCTTGTGGCTCTGTTACACAAAGAACTGTTGTCTTACTTAGGGAATTGTACTTATCCTTCCTATCTTGAATGAATATCATTGCCGTGTTGTTATCTACAGTTTGATTACGTATTGCTCAAGATATAAAAGTTACATGATCATGCCAGTTGGGAAGGGTACATTGTGTCAATCAATTAATAAAGTTTATTAGTTAAGCTAAAATAAACAGTGGGTATGGAAACTATTCAGACCCCTTTAATTTTTTCACACTTTGTTTCATTGCAGCCATTTAGTAAGATCCAAAAAGTTAATTTTTTTGCAGTTTAATGTACACTCCACACCCCATCTTGTAGGTAGATATTTTTGCAAATTTATTAAACAAGAAAAACTGAAATATCACATGGTTTTAAGTATTCAGACCCTTTGCTCAGTATTGAGTAGAAGCATCTTTTTGAGGTAATACAGCTGTGAGTCTTCTTGGGAATGATGCAACAAGTTTTTCACACCTGGATTTGGGGATTCTCTTCCATTCTTCCTTGCAGATCCTCTCCAGTTCTCTCAGGTTGGATGGTGAACGTTAGTGGACAGCCATTTTCAAGTCTCTCCAGAGATGCTCAATTGGGTTTAGGTCAGGGCTCTGGCTGGGCCAGTCAAGAATGGGCACAGGGTTGTTCTGCAGCCACTGCTTTGTTATTTTAGCTGTGTGCTTAGGGTCATTGTCTTGTTGGAAGAAGAATGTTTGGCCCAGTCTAAGGTCCAGAACACTCTGGAAGAGGTTTTCATCAAGGATATCTCTGTACTTGGCCGCATTCATCTTTCCTTCAATTGAAAGCCGTCGTCCTGTCGCTGCAGGTAAAAAACACCCCCATAGCATGATGCTGCCACCACCATGTTTCACTGTTGGGATTGTATTGGGCAAGTGATGAGCAGTGCCTGGTTTTCTCCACACATTCCGCTTAGAATTAACACCAAAAAGTTCAATCTTCGTCTCATCAGACCAGACAATCTTATTTCTCATAGTCTGGGAGTCCTTCATGTATTTTTTTTGCAAACTGTATGCGGGCTTTCATATGTCTTGCACTAAGGAGAGACGTCCGTCGGCACTCTCTGCCATAAAGCCCCAACTGGTAGAGGGCTGCAGTCATAGTTGACTTTGTGGAACTTTCTCCCATCTCCCTACTGGATCTCTGGAGCTCAGCCACAGTGATCTTTTGGGTCTTCTTCACCTCTCTCACCGAGGCTCTTCTCCCACGATTGCTTAACTTGGCTGGACGGCCAGGTCGAGGAAGAGTTGTGGTCCGTCCCAAACTTCTTCCATTTAAGGATTATGGCGGCCACTATGCTCTTAGGAACCTTGAGTGTTACAGAAATTCTTTTGTAACCTTGGCCAGATCTGCGCTTTGCCACAATTCTGTCTCTGAGCACCTTGGGCAGTTCCTTAGAACTCATGACTCTCATATGCTCTGACATGCACTGTGAGCTGTGAGGTCTTATATAGACAGGTGTGTACAGGCTCGGACTGGGCTGCCGGGGGATCAGTGAATCCCCCGGTGGGCCCCGAGCTGCTGTGGGCCCCTGAGGTAGTGCCGCCGCTCCCCGTGGCATGGCCGCCGGATCCGGACCCTACTGGTGACGCAGGCGCGCGGTGACGTCACATCACCGCCCCGCCTATGCAGGGCACCCGTGGAAGTCGGCGGGGAGCGACAGGAGCGGGAGTTAGGTGAGTGGCTTTTTTGTTTTTTTTTATAATTACCTAAACGGGCCCTGGCTACCTAAACCTAAAGGGGGCCCTGGCTACCTAAAAAAGGGGGCCCTGTCTACCTAAGCCTAAAGGAGGCCCTGGCTACCTAAACCTAACCGGGGTCCTGGCTACCTAAATCTAAAGGGGGCCCTGCCTACCTAAACCTAAAGGGGGCCCTGGATACCTAAACCTAAAGGGGGCCCTGGCTACCTAAACCTAAAGGGGGCCCTGGCTACCTAAAGGGGGACCTGGCTACCTAAAGGAGGCCCTGGCTACCTAAACCTAAAGGGGGTCCTGACTACCTAACCTTAAAGGGGGCCCTGACTATCTAAACTTAAAGGAGCCCTAACTACCTAAACAGAAAGGGGGCCCTAACTACCTACAGGGGGCCCTGTCTACCTAACCATAAAGGGGGCCCTGACTACCTAACCATAAAGGGGGCCCGTCCTGACTACCTAGGGGGCCCTGACTACCTAAAAGGGGCCCTGACTGCCTAGCCCTGACTACCTAGACATAAATGGGGCCCTGACTACCTAAATGGGGCCCTGGCTACCTAAACACAAAGGGGGCCCTGACTACCTAAAAGGCACCCTGACTACCTAACCATAAAGGAGGTTCTGAATACCTAACCCTAAAAGAGCCCTGACTACCTAACCCTAAAGGGGGGCCCTGACTACCTAACCCTAAAGGGGGCCCTGACTGCCTAAACACAAAGGGGGCCCTGACTACCTAACCATAAAGGGGGCCCTGACTGCCTAACCAGAAAGGGGGCCCTGACTGCCTAACCATAAAGGGGGCCCTGACTGCCTAACCATAAAGGGGGCCCTGACTGCCTAATCATAAAGGGTGCTCTGACAGCCTAACCAAAAAGGGGGCCCTGACTACCTAAAAACTAAAGGTGGCTTTAACTACCTAAAAACTAAAGGTGGCCCTAACTACCTACAAACTTAAGGGGACCCTAACTACCTGCGAACTAGCTAAAGGGGGCCTGACTACCAACAAACTAAAGGGGGCCCTGACTATCAACAAACTAGCTAAAGAGGGACCTAATTACCAACAAACTAGCTAAATGGGACCCTAACTACCAACAAACTAGCAAAAGGGGGCCCTAACTACCAACAAACTAGCAAAAGGGGGCCCTAACTACCAACAAACTAGCTAAAGGGGCCCTAACTACCTGCAAACTAGCTCAAGGGGATCCTAACTACCTGCAAACTAGCTAAAGGGGATCCTAAATACCTGCAAACTAGCTAAAGGGGCCCTGACTTCCTGAAAACCCCAATAGAACTAAAGGGAGGCCCCCTAACTACCTGATTAACGGGACCTAAAGGAGGCCCCTAACTGCCTGCATGCTACCAACAGGGGGGCCCTAACTGCCTGCATGCTACCTAAAGGGGGCCCTAACTGCCTGCATGCTACCTAAAGGAGGGCCCTAACTGCCTGTATACCCTAACTGCCTGTATACTACCTAAAGGGTAAAAAATCCCAAAACCCTAACCCCTGGAATGCATACTACCAAAGGGGAGGCCCAAAAACTATCCTGTTCCTGGACCAAATTTTTTTCTACCTAAAGGGAAGCCCTAACTGCCTGTATACTACCAAAAGGGAGGCCCTAACTGTCTTTTTCTACCTAAAAGGGGAAGCCTAACTGCCTGTACACTATCTAAGGAAGGCCCTAACTGCCCTGTAAACAAACTTAAAGGGAAGCCCTAACTGCCTGTATACTACCTAAAGGGAGGCCCTAACTGCTTGCAGCCTATATAAAAGGGGCCCTAACTACCTACAGCCTAACTAACTGGGACTCACCAACACCTACCTACATCCTTGCCTAACTGTAGCCTGCTTATCTACCTGGGGGCTATTTACCTACTCACCCATGGCTAGGTACCCACCAACCTACCTGGGGCCGGCCTACTAACTTATCCAGTGGGGGTCTACCTACCTAAATAGGACCTATTTAGTTACCTGGGGCCTTGCACGTGTGCCTACCTAACTAAGGTCTTGTCTACCTACCTGGTAATATAGAGAGAGGGCAGCAGCCCATAGCTGTAGCATTATCCAACCTCTTAGGAGATTGTGCTTCTGAGTTATGGCTTGTACCCATTCTCCCACCCCTGGGAAGTTTGTACAGAGGTGGGAATAGGTAAAGAGGTGCTGGAAAAGTGAGGATTCTAAGATATTTGTGTGTAATTTCTGCAAGGATGAGTTCTGGTCGGGACAAGCCATCATGATGGTGAGGAATGGATGTAGAAGAAAAGGGAATAAGAACGACTCACGAGAGAAGAGAATGACTCATCAGTCAAGACGTCTCCAGTGAGTCCCTGGATGTCAGGGGTTATTTTACTTCTATACTGGAATTCCCCGGTGTCTAACACTATTGCTTATATTGGTTTATGTGACCCAAGGGCTTTTTTTGGGAATTCCCAACCACCTAGTGGTCTTCTTTTTTATTTGGTGGTTTATGTGTAGGTTATAACCTGAACTGGTGTTGGGCCACTATGTGTCTCTATTTTGTGTGTTGTAGGTTATACCTGACTGGTGTTGGAAACCCCTATGTGGACTCTATATGGTGGTGTTGTAGGCTATACCTGAGCTGGTTTTGGACCACTATGTGGACTCTATATGTGTGGTGTTATAGGTTATACCTGAGCTGGTGTCTGACCACTATGTGGTCTCCATATGGTGGTGTTGTAGGTTATACCTGAGCTGGTGTCCGGACCACTATGTGTCCCCTATATGGTGGTGTTTTTAGGTTATACCTGAGTTTGTGTTTTGATCTTTATGTGGTCTCTATATGGTGGTGTTATAGGTTATACCTGAGCTGGTGTCTGACCACTATGTGGTCTCCATATGGTGGTGTTGTAGGTTATACCTGAGCTGGTGTCGGACCACTATGTGGTCTCCATATGGTGATGTTGTAGGTTATATTGGTGCTAGTATAGTGGCAGCGTACGTGTCCCTGATTGTAAAAGAGGGAACACCTGACCCTGTGATAGGAGTTGCACTTTTACTTTCTTGCTGGTGTTTATTTTAGAAGGTGGTGAGGTGCTTGACCAAGGGAAACATGGAGGGGGATATTGTATGTGGGCCGGTGGGGGATATGGATGGAGCTACCTAGCCCTGTGTCTATGATATGCTACATTGACATATGTGTGAGATAGATATGTGAGATAGACAGATCTGTGACTCCCTGGGTATTATGTACTAACAACACAGTTCTTTTTTACACACTGTATTATGTGGTAAAATGGGCGCATTTATGTCCAAGAGGCCAGTAATATTTTCATGTACAGTACAGTAGGGTGGGCCCCGCAACATCAATTCCCCTGTGGGCTCCAGATCCACCAGTCCGACACTGGGTGTGTAACTTTCCTAATCAAGACCAATCAGTTTAATTAAACACGGCTGGACTCCAATGAGGGAGTAGAACCATCTCAAGGAAGAGCAGAAGGAAATGGACAGCATGTAAAATAGATATAATTGTCACAGCAAAGGGTCTGAATACTTGACCATGTGATATTTCAGTTTTTCTTGTTTAATAAATTTGCAAACATATCTACATTTCTGTTTTTTCTTTCTTTCAAGCTGGGGTGCAGAGTGTACATTAATGAGCAAAAAAATGAACTGTTTTGATCTTACCAAATAGCTGCAATGAAAGAAATAGTGAAAAATGTAGAGGTCTGAATACTTACCGTACCCACTGTATATGTGGAAACACACCGTGCATTCCACAATGTTAGGGCAGGTCCACATCTGCTTTGGAGGGTCCGTTCAGAGTCGTTGTCGCAGAGGTGGCATTGGATCCATTGACGCTCAATGAACCAATTGACTGCAATGGGGTCCGCTGGATTTCCATCGTGGTGTTCCTCATTTTAGCTGAAAAAATAGCACAGCATAATTTTTGATGGAATCTCTGATGTAGATTGGAGCCTTTGACGCAAATGTGAACTTAGCATTACACTTACTAAATATTGTTTTGTACAAGGCTATTTTAAAGTGACTTTGAATAGGGCCTGAGCATTCTTAGTATCTGTCATGATCTGGGAATTAACACCTGTTTGTGACTGATATATTATCAATATTCACTATAAAAAAAAGTTAGAAACAAAATCTGCAAAAAAATGTAAACGGCAGAAATCCAAGGGCATGCCTCAGATTTCTGCAGGGTAATACATGCCTTATTTTTCATCTGGACAAAATACCCTTGGGCTTGATTCAAACTCAACTTCTTCATCTGTATTTAACTATAGTTTTTTACTTTAAAAATCACTGCAGCCAGATGTCACTTGAAAATCTACAATAAATGATTAAAAAGTCTACTTACATAGAATTTTGGTTCTTTTACTGTTTTTGAGGAGTTTGTTCTGTGCTTTTTCATTCACATCATGCTCTGGGTATGGCACCTTATCGAGTATTTTTTCTACAGATTTTTCTATAGAATGGCAGAAAAAAAGCACAAAACTTCTTAAAATTTATGACTTTCTCACGTGCCATTTTGATACAAGTTTTTGTGAAGTTTTTAAAGCCAAAACAAAGGGCCTCATGTATGAAAACTGTCTAGGTCCAAGACTGTCTTTGTTGCCAATAGCAACCAATCAGAGCATTATATAAAATGAAATGGGAGCTCTGATTGGTTGCTGTGGGCCACAAAGAAAGTCTTAGACCCAGACAGTTTTCATACATGCCCCCAAAAGAGTGTATAGAAGAAAGGAGGAAATGCATAAAGTTCTACTTACTCTTACTTAATCCATTCCTAGTTTTAGTTTCCAAAACCACATCAACAAACTGCATATATATAATATATATATATATATATATATATATATAATATATATATTTTTTTTTTTTTTTTTTTTAAGCTTTGCTGGTTAGGTCGGATTTTAAAAGTAGAATAAAAACCTTACTTCACCTTTGAATTGTGCTCTATTGAGCTTCGCCACTACTTTCGGTGACAACATGCTCATAGGTCACATAGCTTTGCAGCCAATCACTGGCCTCAGTGGTCACATTCCCTTCATATTGACAGAGGTAGTGGATTTTTTACATTCTCAGTAAATGTAGTATTTTAAAACCACATATACTGACATTGTACTGTACTTGGTTGTGGAATTTTGGTGCAGATTCGATCACCAATACAAATATCTCACATGAAATAAATTATTAAAATGTTTAATTCATATGTAATTCACTTTTTTCTATCCCATAGTCATTTCTATATTGTGATACCTTGTCTTGAAATAATAAATTAGGTTAAAAGTACAATAAGTAATGTTTACAATAAAGTGTAAGCTGGATAGTATAATAAAGATATTTACATGTGTGATTTGTTTGCTTTCTCTAAGTCTTCAGAGCATGGAAAAAAATTCCAAATTTTTTTTTTTCTCTATGTGACATTTGCTATGCAACTACATCATGCTCCACAGGAGGTCTTTTAAGAAATATCAACCCCCTGCAGTGTGGAATAATGATTTTCTTAGTATGAGCAACAAGCAAAAAATTTTAGCATTCTAAGTGAGATGAACAAGGTAAATGTTACAAGGTCTGCTGAGCTACAGGTATTTTAGGAATCAGCTCTTACATCCTTTTATTTGTTTCTGCCAAGTAATATATTTCCTGGTTATTGTTTTTACACCTCTCCACTACAACATGCATGCCATACTTTCAAAAATGACTTTATTTTTGGAGGGGGGATGATAATGAACTACTATTTATAAGATGTCTCTTTCTGCTATTGGGCCAGACTTGAACATAGCCACATTAAATTTAGGCTATATTTATAATTGTTAGGTTGGGTTCACCAGCATTATTGAGTAGAATTATCCATTAAGGTAACGTGGAAAAAGGTACTCCAATGGACACATTGACATAGACATAGCCAGCCCATACACAGAGCAGGACACAAAAGTGTATACCGCCTGCAAAAAGAGCAAATAAAGTCTAAATAGAACAACGTTTGTTCTACTAATGTCTAAAGGCCTTTTTCATGGTACCCTGTACCTCCAACCAGTATCGCCAGTTCACCGTGTGAACCGAGTCTTAAAGGGGTTCTCCAGGACTATCTTTTTTTTGTTATAGAGCTCACAACTTAATAATTTACCTCTTCTGCTTTGCAAAACCAGGCAGAGAGCACTTTAGTCCCCTCCGTCCTGCATACCATGTGACATTCATTGATCACATGGCTTCAATGGACGTTTTGTCATCGCTCAGTGTGTGGGCTTTGAAGCCAGGCTCAGCTCAGAGACACTCTCCTGTAGTGAGCGTGACCTGAGCAGACAAAGTTCTGGCTGCCTCTAGTGACTCATCAGTCACTACGTTAACAAAGGTGCTAACAGGAATGTAATCATTCAGAGCTGAAGGAGGAGGGTGTTAGCTAGATCTACATAGTCTAAAATCCGGCAGCGTTTTTTGGCGCAGATTTGTGCAAAAGCTGTGGTCGGTCTTCGGCTTTGCCGTCGGCCCCACATATAGAATCTATGGGTCTGACAGCAAATCTGAGCAGAATCCGGCGGAATATACAACATATTGCATACCATGTTGCAAACCCATGTTGTCTTTGCAGCACACGGTATAGTCGGCTTTTGAGCGGTTTCAAAATACTATAACCGCCGAAAATCCGACAGAAAACCTGTGCTGTGTAAACATAGCCTTATACACATACAGAGATAACTTTGAGTCTACCTACCTTCATTATTGTGTACTGTATTCACCTTTTCTAATCGGAGGAGATGTCATTTTTATACATTTGCTAAATAGACCTTTTCACCTGGTCAGAAGACTTGCATTGTGTGATTGGCTGAATGTGCATTAGAACCTCTGGATGATCCAGCAGCAGTCAGAAATAAGGTCTGTCTATTGCTCTTTATATAGTAGTGGTGCCTGGGTAAAGTGTCATGAGATGCTGGCCAGACATCACTGTGTGCAGGAATGATGACACATTCCTTACAGCCAGCACACAGCTTTCCCATGATCAAAAACTGATTGCTGTGGGGGATGTGACATCGCCCACCTTTCTTGGATGCTGGATAGGCTATCCATTGTACAGGAAAGAGGGGTAATACCTGCTGTGGTGGATGTACAGCACATACATAGAAATATATAAACCAAATCATATATATTTGTATTAAATATTTTATGGGATGAGGAAAGAAATGTTTTTTTTATTTTTTTTTACCATGTTACCAACTGATTGGTGCAGTGTTACATAGTTACATAGTTACATAGTTAGTACGGTTGAAAGAAGACACGTGTCCATCAAGCTCAACCAAGGGTGGGTAAAATGGGTGAAGGGAGAGAGACAAGGACATTATGCCCAACCTCACCACTGGTTAATTACCTTGAAACCCACAAGGCATGAACCAATCTGCTCCAGTGGAGACCGTATCTCTGACCCCAGAGCCTCCACCAGCCAAGATCCAGAATTTTACATGGCTACGTACGCATTAATATTCTTTAGTTCCAGGTAGGTATCTAAGCCTTTTTTTTAAACTTCACAGTTTCCTGTGTGCCAGTTCGGGTGGCAATTCCACAGTTTTCACATTCTTAAAAGTGAAGAACCCTTTCCCCGGGAGATGAATTTTTTTCTTGTAAAAGGGGAATGTCCCCTTGTCTTTTGGGGGGCTTCATTTGAAAAAAAATTTTTCTCACCATACTTTTTTTAGGGACCATTTAATTTTTTAAATAAATTAATTGCCCCCCCGAACCTTTTTCTCAAACTAAATAAATTTTCAATTTATAATCCCCTCTTAATTAAGATGCCCCTTTCCCCCATAATTTGGTTTGCTCGTCTTTTATCCTTTCTGCTCCATTCACTCTTTCAAAAAACTGGGGCCCAGAATTGAACGCATATTCTAAGAGACGCCCCAATTTTTTGTCCCTTTTAAAAATTAACATTTTTGTCCCGAGCCTGCCTCTTTCAATACACCAATACTTATTTCCCCAAAAGGGGCACTGTACTTTGCATGCTATCTGTATTATGATTACAAAAACGCCCGTTTTTTCCAAAAAGCGATTCTCCTTTTCCCCCCCCTAGGAAAATATGCCTGTAAAAATTTAAAAGATGAGAAACCTTACATTTATCCACATTGAACCCCATTTGCCAAGTGGATCCCCAAACCGTGTTCCCGGTCTGCTTGCAATTTATGACATTTCCCATGATTACTCCCCTGCAAGTTTGGGGTATCATCTGAAAAAATCGAGAGGTGCTATCGACCCCCTTACTTATCATTAAAAAACATTAAATAAGGGGTTAACGGCCTGCGGCACCCCACTCACGCCCGGGGGCCCCACTCAGAGTAGGACATTTCCACCACCCGGGTACGCCAGCACCAGTTTTTTGATCCAATTTACACACGTTACTCAACCCAAGGGATTTAATTTCCCCAACAAACGCTTAAAAGGGACAGGTCAAATGCCTTTGCAAATCAAAAAAAACAATCCCCACAGCCCCCCCGTATCCAAAATTTCTACTCCCCTTCATAAAAAGAAATAAATTTGGTCTGCACTTCTGTCCTTTTTAAAATCCATCTGGAATCAAAAATATTGTTTTTTGCACTACCCTGTATATAGTCCATTATGCCCCTCCAAACATTTTTCCCACAACAGAGTTTAAATTTTACGGTTAAAATTTACCTGGGCGATTGGAACCTTTTTTGAAGTGGGAATACATTTCCCTTCGCCATTCCGGTTACATACCATCCCCGGGGAAAATCCAAAAATTTCAGTAAAAACGGCACAGAGATAAGAGCTGACCCTTTTAAGAATCTGGGGAATCCCTCGGGGCTTGGAGCCTTGTTTCAATTCAGTTTATTTAATTTGGTTTTTTGACTTTTCTCCTGAGCAATTTAATTTAGCAATAGTATTAACGTACTGCCACCCCCTACTTGCACTTTTTTCCACCCCCTAACACTATTTCATTGACAGAAAAAACTGAGTTTAAGAACCTATTTAGCCTCTGCCTTCCTTGGTCCCCGTGACCACCCCCTCATAAGTTTTTTTAAGGGCCCCTACTTGCTCGACTTTTGGTTTTTTTGGAATTTAAAGCTTAAAGAATTTTTTGGGGGTTAGTTTGCAGCCCTTGGCCCCCGCCTTTAAAATTTTAAATTTTTTACTGTTTTTAAACACTTTTTACAGATTTTATTAAGCTCTCTATAATTTTCAAAGGTTTGATGCCGACCCCCGACTTATATTTTTAAAATCCCCTTTTTTTTATTGTTTTTCCCCTCTAAAAAGGGTAGAAGCCCGTTGGTTTTATTTTTACCCGCCTAACTTTTCCCCTGGGAATAAATTTTGAAAAATTTTTTCCAAAGAAAATTTTTAAAGCCCCCCCATTGGCTTCTATATCCCCTTTTGCTAATAGTGTCCCGTCAGTCCTGTTTGCATCCCTCAAAAAGGGAAAAAATTTTCCCGCTTTTTTTTTTTTCCCAGTTTCCCCTAAAGGAATTATATTTGGTCACTTTTCCCAAATTTTTTCGAAACTGTGACCGCTTCCGACAGTTCCTGCTTTGTTAAAATCCCAATCCAACAGAGCATCACTTTAGGGTTCCCCCAAACGCCCCTAAAATTATCCTCTAACAATTGAGGAATTTCCCTTCCCCCTTTTCATTGAGCAAAAAACCGGACCCCTTCAACCGGGGGAAATTAAAAGTCACCCTTATTATACGTACCTGCCTGTCTGCCCCCCACCTTTGATTATCATCTGTTCTCTATTCCTCGTGTGTTCGGGGGGGTAAGATTCACCAAAAAAATTTTTTTTATTATTCCCCCCCTTTCCAACCCAATGTTTCCACACATTAGCTACCCCCCGTATTTCCCCTTTTAATTTGCCCTTTATATTATTCCTTTCACACGAACACCCCCCCCCCTGTTGGGTCTGTCTTTCCTAAAATTAAAAAATTAAATTTTTATGCCCCAAATTTGGGGGGGCCATTTTACAAATACCAACCCCCCCTCTTACAACAAGCCCTCAAGTTCCCCCCTTTTGGTTTCAAGACTTCTTTTTTGGAAAAATTTTTTCCCTTCCAGTTTTACAATTTTTCCCTCAAAGGTTTTAGGATTATCAAATTTTATTAGATGGCATGGGATAACTTACCTTTTGTAGATGGATTTAAAAGTTACTTTTTGTAGACACATGGGATTAAAAGTTTTTTTCTTAGACCGAGGGTTAAACGTTTTTCCCTTTAAAGGATTGGATTAACATTCCCCTTTTAACATTTTTCCCCTTTTTTGGGGGGAAAAAATTTATCTTAGTAAGAGGTTTTTTTATTAAAATTTTAAAAAATTCAAGAAAAATTTTTACCAAAATCTTTAGTGGTTTCAACCCCCTTTTCCCCCTTTCCCTGGTTACTCCACCCCCCCTTCTTCTCCCCCATTTATATTGTTCCCCCTCTCACCCTATTAAATTTCCCCCCCCTTTTTTTAATTTTCCCCCCCACCCAGAAAAACCCCCCCCCCTTCAGAATTTTTTACAAGGAAACCCCAAGGAAAAACGGAAAAGTTAAACCCAAAAAATCGCCCAAAAGAACCCCCCCCTTTCCCACCCAAAAACTTCAGCTTTTTAACCTAACAAAGGTTTTTTTAACAAAGCTGGCAGCCCCAGAAACAAAGCAGGCCCAAAAAGGGGAAGGGAAAATTGGGGGGCAGGTTAACGGATGATAAGAGGGGTTTAAAAAAAAACAGATTTGGGACTAGGGGGGGGTGCGGAAATTTTCCGAAACCAAGGATTCGGGGAAAAAAAAAAAAGAAATAAAAAAAGACAACCCCCCCCCCCGGGTTTTAAAAAAAATTTTTTTTAAAGTGAATTAGAAAAAAAATAAAAATGAAGGGGGGACCCTTTTTAATTCCCTTTAAATTTTTTTAAAATGGGGTTTTTTATGAAAATTTCCCCCAAAAAAAACCTTTAAAATTCCATTTCGAAATTTGTTGGGCCCAATTTTAAAAGAAAACGTTAAAAAATTTCCCTCCCGCTCCTTTTATAAACAAAACCAAAACCCTTTTTGGGTTTTTTAAAGGGGTAAAAAATAACCGGGTAAGCCCCCCCGCCCCAATCAATTCCTTTCAAAAAATTTCCCTGGCACTTTTCCCCCAAAAAAACAAAAATAAGGTATTCCAAAAACTTTTTGGGTTTTTTTTTTTTGGGGGAATTTTCAGGGCCCCGGGGTTTAAAGGAATTTCGCCAAAAAAACCCCAAAAAAAACCCCCTCCTTTAACCCCCCAAACAAGAAAAAGGGGCAAAAATCCCCGGTAGGGGCCGCTTTAAATCAGGGGCAGCCAATGACATAAAAACCCCCAAAAAAAATAAAAACCCCCCCAAACACATCCCCCGTGTAGGTCACCCCATGAATAGGAAAGTCAAACCCGGAAATGACTGAAGGGCCACAGGAGGGGTTTCAAAAGGGAAATTGTTTTTCCCTTTTTTTCCCTTTGGAAATCCCGGGGGCCTTTTAATTTCCCCAAAAAAAAAGCCCCAGTTTTTTTCAAACATTGTCCCAAACCCCCCCGGCCCCCCAAAAATATAGGCCCGGTGCCCCCCAATTTAAAAAATTTTTTTTTAAAACCCCGGGGAAAAAAAGGGGGAAAAGGGCCCTTTCCCCAAATTTTTAAAGGCCCCGGCCTCCCCCTAAATTAGAGGGCAGGGGAGGAACAGGCAGGGCAGGGCCCTTTTTTAAAGGGGGGGGGGACAGGCAAACTGGGCAGGGGGGGCCAATACCCAGGAGGGGCAACAGCCAGGCCCGGGACAAACCCGTTTTGGGGGCAGGGCAGGGGCCTATTTTCCCGAGGGGGGGTTAAAGGGGGGGGCCCCCCCGTAAGCGGGGGCAGGGACTAGCCGGGGGGACAGGGCGGTTTCTAGGGGCGGAAGGGAAAAGGGGGACCCGGGGCATTTCGCCCGGCAGGGGGGGAAATTTGCCAAAGGGACACCAGAAGCCCCGGGGCCATTATTGTGGGGGCCAGGGGGGTTTCCCGGGGAATTTTTGCCCAGGGCCGGCCGATCCGGGGCCATTTTTTTCCCGGGGCGGGATTATACCGGGGACCGATTGCCGGCCCCCCGTATTTGCCCGGGGCCGGGGGTTATTGCATTCCGGGAAAAAAAAGGGGGGCAGGGCCCATTCCAGGGGGCCGGGCCGTTCCGGGGGCCTTTTAAAGGGGGAAGAATTTTTCCCTGGGGGAAAAAGGTTTTTGCCAGGGCTTTTTCCACCCCCCCAAAAGCAGGGGGGCAGGGGCGTTTATTTTGCCCCCGGCAGTTTCCGGGGGAGGGGCCCTTTTTTAAAAAGGCCGGGAGGGAATTTTTTAAGGGGGGGGACCGTTTAAAACCGGGGAGGGCATTTTAAAACCGGGGCCAGGGACCCAATTTTTGGGAGGGCAGGCATTTTAGCCGGGGGGCCGGCTTTTAGCCAGGCAACAGGGCCGATTGCCAGGGGGGGCCCTTTTGCCCAAAAAGTTATTTCCAGGGGGCCCCCCTTTTCCCAACTTTCCGGGGGGGGGACCCCTTTACCGGAGGGGAAAAAAACCCCAGGGGGTTTTAAAAGCCCCCCCCCCCGGGCCCTTGGCAGGGGAAAAACAGAAAACCCCAAAATTCCCTTTTCCCAAATTTTGCCCGGGCAAAAGGGGGTTTTAAAAAGGGGGGGGGGGGCCCCCCTTTTTTGCCGGGGAAAATTTTCCCCCGGGGGGGGCCCAGGGGGCCCAAAAAAACAAGGGGTTTTTAGAGGGCCCCCACAAATAAACCCTTTGCCCGGGGGAAAACCCCCCGTTTTAAAAAATTTTTAAAAGGGCCCGGGCCAAAAAAAACCCCTTTTAAAAAAACCCCGGGGGGGGTTTTGGGGGAAAAAAAATTTTTCCCCCAACCCGGGGAAAAGAAGAGGGGGAAAGGGGAAAACCCGGAAATTTAAAATATTGGGGGGGGAAAAACAGGGGCCCGATTTTCACGGGGGGGGGCCCCCCTTTTTGGGCGGGGGCCCCTTTCCCGGGGGAAAAAAAAAAGGGGGCCCCCAAAAGCCCGGCCCCTTTTTCCCCCGGGGGGGGAACCCCCCTTTTTTGGGGGGGTTTTAAAAAGTTTTGGGGCCCCGTTTTCCCGGGGGGGAAAACCCCCGGGGGGGGTAAAACCTTTTGCCAAAAAAATTTTTTTTAAAAATTTTAAGGGGCCCTTTTTCGGGCCGCCCGGGGCCCAAACGGAAAAAACACTTAAGGGGCCCCCCCCCCCGGGGTTGGTTAACCCAAAACCCCTCCCCAAAAAACCCCCCGGAATCCCCCCCCCCCCACCGGGTTTGGGGCCCCAAAAATTTTCACCCTCAAAAACCCCCTTCCTTTTAACGGCCCGAAAAAATCCCAAAAACCCCCCCGTTATTTTTTCCCCCCAAAAATGGCCCCCCCCCTATAGCCCCGGGGTTTTTTTTTTTCTTTCCCGGGGTTTCCCCTTTCCCGCACCCCGGGGGCCCCCGGGGCCCCCCAAAATTTTCCCGGGGGCCCCGGCCCGGGGGGAAAACTTTTTTTTTTTCTTCCCCTTAAAGGGTTTTTAAAAATTCCGACCCCCCAGCCCCAAATTTTTAAATTTTAAAAGGGGATTTTTTTTTTAAAATAAAAGACTCCTGGGGCTTTTTTTTTGGGGGCCCCAAAAAAAATTTTAAAGGGCAAGGGGTAAAATTTTCCCCCCCAACCCCCCCCCTTTTTCCCAAAAAGGGGGAAAAGGGCCTTTTCCCCGGGTATTTTGGGGAAAGGGAAGGGGGAACTTTTTTAAAAAAATTTAAGGGGGCCCCCCAAACCCCGGGTTTTTTGGGCCCCCGGGGCTTTTTTTTCCCCCCCCCAAATAATACCCCCCAAAGGTCAAAAACCCTTTTTACCACCCTTTTTTACCCCCAAAAAAAAAAAACAAAAATTTTTTTGTCACAAAAAAAAAATTTTTTGGGGGGGAAAAAAATTTTTTCAAAAAAAGGGAAAATTTTTTTTAAAATTAACGATTAAAACCCAAAAAAAAAAATTTTTAAAAAGAGGGAAAAAAAAAAATTTTTTTTAAAAAGGGGGGCCCCCCCCTTTGCGGCAGGCGTTTTTAAAACCCAAAAGGGGAAAATTTCCCCAAAACCCAAAAAATTATTAATTGGGGAAAAAAAGATTTTTTTAAAAAAAATTTAAATAAAAATAAAGGGGAAAAAAAAAAAACTTTTTAAACCCCCCCCTTTTAAAATTTCCTTTTGAGGGGCCCCCCGTTTAAAAAAGGGGGAAAAAAAGTTTTTCAACAGAAAAAATCCCTTCTGACCAATGTATAAACTTCGACCCAATACTGTCGAAAAAATCTGACATTCGTCATTTTTGTCTCACCACAATCTGTGCTTGAAATTTTGGGGCAAAAGTGTTGGGACTAATCCATACCAATTTCAAAGGGGCATGGCTGAGCCCACAGTTGTCGTAGACACAATATAATTGCCAATCAATAGGCCAAAAAATATCAATTGTTTCCCAACTAATACCACTAAAGTAATAAAAAACAAAATTAAATAACTATAAAAACAAATAAAATTTATGTCCCATATTAAATAACAAAAATTTATAATATAAAAGTATTAAACCAATACAGCATCTACAAAAACCTGTTCTCAGGGGGTATTACGGAGTTATCGGATATCAGTTATTCAAACATTCATAGCAGAAAGAAATAAAATAAAAACTGTTAGAAAAGTATGTCAGTGAATAGAAACTATCGTAGTAATTTTGCTTGGTGCACCTCAATTCCCAGGAGACCTCAGCTGTCAGCTTCAGCCGTATGAGAATAAAAGGCTAGAGCGGGAAAAAATAAAATTTAAAATGATCAAAATCTTTTTAAAAATTTCATTTAAGTATAAAAATTTAAAAATCTGAAGAAATTTTTTAAAAAAAATTTGTTTTTCATTTGAAATGCAACTCAATGAACGCATTTTTCTATGGAGAAGAACGAATCTCATAAATTCAATCAACTTTAAATTTTTCTCTTTCTACATGTCACAAGGGCTCTTCCCCCCTCAGAACTGAAAATTTTAAACCCGGTGGTTAGAAAATTGCAAGAGATAAATAGTATTATTCAATCAAGTAAATCAGAAAATATATACAAAATTTTATATAGCCAAAACAATTTTTGGATATATTTTGTAAGGCCCAGCTGGGAAAAACTGCAAAGATTTTATCCCACCAGGTTCTGGGGGTAAGCCTGGGGAGGCAAAACACATGCCCCCCAAAGGGAAGGAGCCTTGGTGGGTGAAAGGGCCAAGTTTTAAATAGGGGTCGAATACAGACGTGAATACATTTTTAAATTGTATATTATTATGGCTTCCGCCTTTTCCCGGGTCGCCTTTCATTGGGGGTAAAACATAGGCAGGGTGGGTGCTTACTCCCCTGGTTACACTCGGGATTTCCCGGTGTATTAAGGGCAGCAGGTGGCTGACTGGGGTGTCGGCTGTTCCCAGTCTACCATTCAGGGTGGAGACTACACAGGGGGGAAGCCAGTGTGCTACCGGGGGAACAAGGTGCTAGTGAGGGAATACACCCCGTATGTAAACGCTCAGACGAGCAAGTTTTGTTTTTTATTTATTTGCTTTATGTGCAGTATTGCCACCTTTTGTTTTTACAAATAAAACCCCAGGCCACGGACCGTTTCACCTATACTGCCTTTGCTCTGCCTAAAAGGACTTAATGCTGTGTCCCAGAGCTGTGCAAGCTTACATATGGTGGTGGTATGTAAAGGGCATTTTAAAGAGATTTTTCCCCTTAAAGAGACAGGCAGTGAAAGGGGTTCCAAAATAAAGGTCCTGGATAAAAGCGGCAACTGCACAACCAGCGGAGACACTCAAAATTGGACGAGCGGGTGAAGCAACTGATCCAGCCAACACCAACCTCCAGCTGATGGCGGCAACCCAAACCGAAGGCCCATGAGGAGACCATACGGGCACAAGCGGAGACCAATCGCCCGTTGATCCAGAGGCACCAAGCGGCGATGAAAGAGCAGCAACAGGTGAGCCAGGCTCTACAGCAGCAGCTCCAGGTCCTTACTACTCGGCCAGAGGGGGCAGCAGGTGAGCAGTTCGCGCCTCAGCAAGCAGTGCTTCAAGTCCTGCGTAAGATGACCCAAGATGATGACGTGGAAGCGTATCTCGGCACCTTTGAGAAAGAGAGAGAGAACGGCTGCCAGTGGACCAGTGGGCCAACGTCCTGGTCCCGTTTCTTACCGGTGAGCCACAAAAGGCTTACCTCGACATGAGGGCTGAAGACGCCAAGGACTACACCAGGCTGAAGGGAGAGATCCTAGCCCGACTGGGGGTTACTATGGCGGTCCGGGCCCAGAGAGTCTACGCCTGGGGGTTCGATCCCCGCAAAGCCAGCTCGGTCACAAATGTAAAGACCTCTTTTCCCCCTCACCAGCAAGTGGCTGCAGCCCCGAGTGTCTAATAGCTGCCCAGGTGACAGAGCGGGGCGTCGTGACCCGCTTTGTCTGCGCCTACCATGAGGATCCATGGGGGTTGGGTACACGACCCCAAAAGCCTAGACGAACTTGTCTCCATCTGGGGCGTTACAGTGCCACTGAGGAGTTCCTCCAAGGTCTGCATCCCCCATGCCAGCACGGGGTAAGACTGTCCCTGTCCCAAAAGGGGAACATAAAGGCCCTGAGGGGAGGGGATCACGGCTGTGTGACAAGGGGGGAAGATTGCCAACCCCAAAGAGGGACCTCTTGCCCAGAGCCCGGGGCCCCGTTATCTGCTTGTGGTGTAATGAACTCGGACACATCATAGTATGGTGTCCAACCTTGGGGGAACCCATGGACTGTGGTGTAAGGCGTACGTCGCTATTCGCAAGGCCCTCATATACCATGCAGATTGAGACTGGCGGGAGTTGGCAGATATGCACTGTCAAAATTAATGGACACACCATGCAAGCCCTCATGGACTCTGGGAGTCTGGTGACTCTGGTACAGGCCAGGCTGGTGGGCACAGACGAACTCTGATCCCGCCGTATAGGGGTGGTCTGTATCCACGGTGTCCCCCACGGACCCCACCCAACTAAATGCTCACCCTAAAGACCCCCTGCGGGCCCGCACGACATGAGGTGGCCGTCGTCGCCAGCCTACCTCACAGCGCTATCATAGGCAGTGATTTTCCCTTATTCTGGGATTTGTGGGAAAATAAAAGGTATGTCAATTATCATGAGGTGAAGGATGACGTGTCCGCACAGGCACCGGGAGAGCCCGATGGGTTTCCATTGTCCGTCTTGGAGGGGGACCCAGAGGAAGACCCCTCTGAGCTCGAGGTCGCCTCCTTGCCAATATCCAGGGGCAACTTTGGTACAGAGCAACTGAGGGACCCAAACTTGGAACACGCTTGGGGAAGTGTCAAAGTGATAGATGGGAAACCCAAGGAACCAGGCGTGAGTCTGGTCTACCCTCATTTTGCGGTTAACAATAATATATTGTATCGAGTTAAAAAGGACCCCCAACCGAGGTGGAGGAGCAATTGGGGGTCCCCAGGTCACATGCCCCCCCCCGGTGTTGGAGCTGCCCACTCCCATGTCTGGGGGAACACTTGGAGAAAACCGGGAAGAGTGGAGGTAATTTTTATGTCCAGGGATTTTTAAGGGAAATTGAAGACTTCTCCAGTCTTGTCCGGGTGCCAAAAAAAACCCCCTGGGGCCCCTTTTCAGAGCCCCTAAACCCCTCTGCCAAAACAGAGGGCCCCTTTGGAGGGTTGGCATGGGCCTGGTAAGGCTGCTCCCCAGGTCAGCCCCAGGGCCTCAGCACATCTTAGTGGTTCTCGATTTTCGCCCCCCGCTTCCCGAGGGCCATTCCACTTAGGGAAAACCCCCTCAAAGGGATTGCCAAATTGTTCCAAAAGTTCACCCGCAAAAGGGTACCCCAAGGAGTACTACTGCCAACACCTCCTTCATGTTTTAAGGTGACCAAAGAACTCTGCCGCCCCTCAATTTACCCTCTCCGTACCTCGGGTTTTTCTCCCCAACTGATGGGCCTGGTGGAGAGGTTCAATAAGACCCTAAAGGCATGCTTTAAAAAGTTGGGGGTAAGAGGGGGGAGACTGGGACCGCCTACTACCACTCTGTTCTTATACAGGAGGTACCGCAAGCGTCCACAGGTTTTCCCCCTTTTTGGCTCCCTATACCGTTTTCCCCAAAAATAAATCATAAAACCCGAAAAAAAGGGGATGTCAGCGCTTTTGAAGCATTGGAAATAAGGCACCCCCCGAAAAAAGACGTAGTTTACGTTTACTAGAAGAACTAGAACTGTTCTTACCGTAACTACCGTATGTTGCGTCCCCCACCGGGCCCATGGGTTGACCGCTGCCCGTATCCCGTACAGCAGACACAGTCTGCCCTTCCCCCCCGCCATTTCGTCTCCCAGTACATGCGGTACAGACGGGGCATACTGGGTGTACAAGTGCCGTCTCGTGTGTGGGAGCCAAATATTTACTGACAGGTAATCATGTACCGTACGGTACACTTTATTTGTGGGTGTCAGCTTTTCTGTTTGAAGGGTCCAAAGTAAAAAAAAAAATAATAAAGAGTCGGGTTTTTTTTTTACCCCTTTGAAATGTTTATAAAGTTAATTGGGTAGGGAAATACCTTTTTACCATACCGTTAAAATTCTTCATACAAAGATTCACCCGTTTTTCTGGGTTTTGCTGGTTGTGATTTAAAAAAACGTCCATTTTTTTGGTCCAAAACAATAAAAAGTGAATTTTTCTTTTTTTGAAAAATAAAAGGCACCACCCAAAATAAGATAAAGCACAACTTTTTTGGAGCAAAATTTAATTTTAAAACAGTGTCTTATTTTTTGGGGAAAAAACGGTAGAGAAATTCCCAGGGGACTTCTGGGCAAAAGGCCCCAAAGGGGACCCGGGAGCAGGAGGGGGGGAAAACCCCCCCAAATTTGGGGGTTTTTTTGAGCTTTTTTGCCAAAATTTCGGGGCCGAAATTTCAGGGGCCCTTCCCGCCTAAAGTGCGAGGGGGGAATCTTCCGCAGGCTCAAGAGGCCCCGGCGGGGGGGTATATAAACCCGGTAACAAGGGGCAGGGTGTTCCAAACCCGGGGAAAGGGGGAAAATGGGACTTGGGCCCCGGTTGAACAAAATTTTTGGGGAAAATTGGGAGGGCCCCTATGGTTTAAAAACCCCTTTTCCGCCGGAAAACCAGTTTTGGCCTCTCTGACGAGCCCCCTTTTTTTTAAAATCTGGGCCTTTTGGCACTTTAAATTTTAAAAAACTTTTTGGACACTTTAAAACCAACCAAAGTGATTTTAAAATTTGTTTCTCGTGGGCCCCATTGTTTCTTTAAGTTTGTTTAAAAAATTTTTTGGGCCAAAAAATGCTTTTTTATTTGTGAAAATTTTAAAAAAATCGGGGGGGGGAAAAATTTTGGGAAAAAAATTTCCAATTTTAAACTTTCAAAAATTTCTGCATTTAAGACAGATAAATTATTCCCTCAAAATAGTTTAAAAACTTGCTTAATTTTAAACCCCATGTCTGCTGTAATTTTGGGTAATTTTTTTTAAAAAACTTTTTTTTTTTTTACATCAAAAGGCCGGGTTAGAAATTTTGTAAATAAAAATTTTAAATTTTTAACAAAATTTGCAATATACATTTTTTAGGGACCCCGTCCAGTTTAACGGAAATTTGAAATTTACCTGGGAAAATTTTGATACCCCCAAAAAAGACCTCATCTAAGAAACCCACAAAAACCCCCTTTTAAAATAAATTTAAAAAACCGCCCTTTTGGAAGTTTATTAACCCAAATTTGGTGTTTTTACAAAGGGAAATTTAAAGGGAAAGTTGGAAAAAGTGAAATTTCAAAATGTTTTTTTTTTTTTGCAGATTTTTTAAAATTTTTATACATTTTTCACAAGGGAAAAACGGGGGAAATGTGAACAGGGGAAATTTTCAAATTTAAAATTGATTCCCCCCCCTTCTGCCCCTTTTCAGGGGAAAATCCCAAAGTGGGCCCCGTGCTTTTTTTTTGGGTCAACCACAAGCCCTAGAAAATTGGAGGGCCCCTTCTGGATCTTGGGGGTCTCATTTTCCTTTTCCATTTTATTTTGGGGCCCTTTTTTTCAGGGTTTTCGGCAAACCCCAAGGGGTAAAACTTTAATACCCCCCTTTTTAAAAAAACCCCCCTATTGGAATTTTTTCAACCCCTTTTTTGGGTAATTTTTCCAGGGGTGTAAATGAGCATATCGCCCCCCACCAGGGGGTGTCCCAAACCCAAATTTTTTGGGGTTTGGCGGGGGGGAAAATGTAAAAAAAAAAATTTTAAAGTTTAATTTTTACAAGGGGAAAAGTGGTTTTTTAAAAAAGCCCCCCCCCAAAAACCTTTTTTCGCAATTTTTCCAAGTTTTTTGGGAATACCCTTGGGGTTGGGGGGTTTTTAAAAATGCTGTTTGGGGGGCATGGCAGGGGGTTTTTTAAGGGAGGGGGGCGCCCATTTGGCTTTTGGAAAAAAGTTTGGGGGGGGCCATTTTGCATTTTTCAAAGCCCCCCCCAAATCCCCGAACAGGTTTTAAAAATTCCAGAAGTCAAACCCTTTTTTGGGTTGGGCCCCCCTCTTTGAACTCATTAGGGGTGTAAATTTAACATTTTGGGTGAAAAGGTTGTTACATAGGTTTTTTTTTTTTTTGCTTTTGGGGTATGAAAATGGGGGGGGAAAAGCAAAAAAAGCCAATGTTTTTTGGGCTTTTTAATTTTTCAGAGGAAAAATTTTTAGATTCTCGGTTAAAATATTTTGATCAAAAGATGTTTTTAAACGCCCCCCGGACTTTTCAATGATCTCAAAATCCGGGGGAAATTCCCCCACTATCCTTAAACCCCTCAATTGAGCCAATTTTTAAGGCCCCTCACTGGGCAACCGACCTCCATTTTACAAGAAAAAAAATTTGGGAAAAAACACCAGACTTGCAAGCTGCACTTTTTTTATTACGCCTTTTGAGGGGTGGGGGGGTGCAGAAACCCCAAAAAAGGAAGGGGCCCCCCTTTCCCCCCTTTTTAGGTTAAAACCAAAATAAAACCAAGTAAACGTATGGTTCCCGCACAAAAAAAAATTTTTTGAAAAAAACTTTCAAACCTGGGGGGCCATGGCAGGGGTGCCCGGGAAAACCCAATAATATATATTTTAAAATAACAATTTCACACGCACACCCCCTGCCCGCGGCACACTACTGCAAAAAGGGCAATACATTACGTTGGGGAAAACCCTAAAGAAGCCTTTATGCTTTCTATCATACATAAAAAAATTTTTAGATTTTCGGTTTTCACATATTTTGATTTAAAAAATGTTTTTAAAACTGCCCAAGGCTTTCAACTTTTATCTCAAAAAAACAGGCAGTCCAAAACCCATCCTTACCCCTCCAAAAGAGCCAATTTAAGCCTCTCACTGGGGCCAAAAAGACCCCCCAATTTTTCAAGGGGAAAAAATATAAAGGGAAAAAACCCCCCAGGGGCTTGGGAAGCTGCCTTTTTATGACAGCCTGTAAGAGGTTGGGGGGGGTGCAAAAAAACCCAAAAAAAGGGGCACCCCCTTTCCCCCCCATAAAAGGTTTTAAAAACAAATACAAAAAACCCCCTATAACGTAGGGGTTTGCACAAAAAAAAAATTTCTAAAAAACTTTTTGCAAAAACCCGGGGCCAAATGGCAGGGCTGGGGCACAATATGTTTATATACATGTATAAAACCCCCCCCCCACCCCCCCATTTGCCAGGGCACACTACTGAAAAAAGGGGCAAAACATTACAGGGAAAATCCAAAGAAGCTTTTTTTCCTTTATCATACTTTGAAAAAAGTTTGGTTTCCCTTGGGTTTTCCCCAATTTTGATCAAAAATGTTTAAAGCTGCCCACGCCCCTTTAAACCCGTGATCTCAAATTTTTGGGGGGGGCAGTCCTAAAAAAAATCCTTACCTCTAAATTAGGGGCCAATTCCGGGCCTCTCCTGGGTAAACCCCCGGCCCTTCCTTTTTATAAGAGAGAAAAAAAAAAAGGGAAAACACACCGACTTGAAAAGCTGCATTTCTTATGCCCCTTAGCCTTGAAAATTTTCACCATTTGAAATATAAATGCTTTTTTTTCCCTTTACTTTGGGGGTCGGAAAAAATTTGGGCAATGGTAAAGGATTTTAAATATTTTTTTTTAGGGTTTTTTTTTATTTTTACACAATAGAAATAGGTTTTAAAAAAAAATTTTGGCTTTTTTTATGTTGTTCTGTTCGGATGCCAAAAATTTTTTCTTTTTTTCCCGTTTCCCGGAGCTGTTTTTTGGCTTGTTTTTTGGGGTAAAGGTTGAACTTTTTTTAAATTTGTCCCATTATGGGGGGCATATGCCGCTTTGTTCACTTTTTTTTAAAGGTTTTTGGGGAGGCTTTTTGAAAAAATTTTACAGCTTTTCCGGGTAGGGGTTTTTTTTTTTATTTTTTTTTTTAAACAGGGGGTCCCCCTTTGCAGTATAACGACCTTACAATTTATTACTCAGCGGGGTCGATAGATTACACGATACCCAATTTGTATATTTTTTATTTTTTAACTGTTTTTTAACACAATAAAAAAACTTTTTTAAAAAGGGGGGAAAAACCACTTTTTTTGCATCGCCTAGTCTGAGGGGCCCATAACTTTTTTTTTTTTCTGTGTATGGAGCTGTGTGGGGGCTTGTTTTTTTGCGGGAAGATTTTAAATTTTTTTTAATTGGGTAAAATTTTTGGGGGGAAAAGACTTTTTTTTTTCGGGTTTTAAATCCATTTTTTGGAAGGGCGGGGTAAAGGGAAAATACTGCAATCCTATTAGTTTTTTTTAAATTTTATTTTTACAGCGCTCACCTTTTCAGTATCCATGACCATTTAAAGTTTTTTACCCCTCTGGGTCATACGATTACGGCAAAACCCCTTTATTTATATATTTTTTAAAAATTTTTTTAAAAGCATTTTAAAAAAAAAAAAAAGTTTTTTTTATTGTTTTTTAAATAATATTTATGTCGCTGTCTTCTGAGAGAAAAACCCTTTTTTTTTTTTTTCCCCGGATACAGAGACGTGTAAGGACATTTTTTTGGGGGATAAAACGGGAATTTTTAAATTTGGGTTAAAACCCTTTGGGTTTTTTTATAGTTTTTGTTTCGTTTTTTTATTAAAATTTTAAATGTGCTGCAGGGATGTAAAAAAAATCGCAATTCTGTGACTGTTTTTTGTTTTTGTTTTTTACGGGGGTTCCCCCAAGGGGGTTAAAAAAACCCTTACAGATTTATAGGGTGGGTTTTTTAAAGCACGAAGCGATACCAAATAGGGGTTTACTTTATTTTTTTTGATTTTTTTTTGGGGCGATTGGGTTTTTTTAAAGGGGGGTGGGTTTTTTAACGTGTTTTTATTTTTTTTTTTGGGTTTTGGGGGTTTTATTTTTTTTTTTCCCTTTTGAAAATTTATTTTTTTTTTTTTTTTTCCATTTTTTTTCACTTTTTCTTCTAACAGCAATCATCAGAACGGGGTTTTTTTTTTTTTTTTTTTTTTTTTTAAAAAAGGCTACCGGGCCAAACAGTTTTTGAAATTGGTGTACTGGTCGCTTTAAAACGCCTTTTCCCCATGCCCCCAATGCATTGGGGGCCCTTTTGGTGACACACAGATGCCCCCGGGAAAGTGCCGTTCATTTCCCCGGGATCAGCAGACGGGGGGGGCGGTCCCGGCACTCCCCAGGCAGAAAGCCGCCCGGGGGCAACTGCGGTAAAAAAGTGTTAATCACCCGGGGCCGGAGCTCACCCCGGGCCGGGGGGTTTAAACGGCATGGGCCAGGGGGTTTAATTTACCGGGGGCCCCATTTTTGCGATCCCCGCATGGTCCCCCCCGCAAGCCCACGCGATTGCCAGGGCGTAGGGTTACCCCCCATTTGCGGGTGGGTTCACTTCCCGTTTGGGCATTTGCATACCCCCTATGCCCGGGAAGGGGTTAAAAAAAGGGGGGTCAGGGGGGGAAAAAATTTTGCCGAAAAAAGTAAAAAAAAAAAGCTAGAGTTGGGGGGGCATAAAAAGATCCCCAAAATGGGTTGGCCGAGCCCCCCTAGTGCTCATACCCCAAAACCCCATTGGGAGGGGTTTGGGTTTTTTAAGAAATTTTCCCTAAACCCTTTAAAAAAAATCTCAAAGGTTTTTTTTGCCTACCCCGATTTTCCCCGGGGTTTATGAGTTGGTTGAGAGGCTAGGCAGCGGGGAAATTTCATATTTACGTTTTGACCCGACCAAGGGCCTTTTTGGGGAGGTTCCCCCCCCAAAGGAGGCCCGGGAAAAAAAAAAAAAAAAAAAAAAAAAAAAAAAAAAAAAAAAAAAAAAAAAATGCCCCTTTTTTCCCCCAGCGGGGCACTTTTTACTATGTTTCCCCCACCTTTGGGGCCCACAGGGGCTTTTGCCCCTTTTCCCGAGGGGTAAAGGGGCCCTCACTCTAAAAGCCCCTAGAAAATAAAGCGGGGCGGCCCCTTTTTGGATGACTTGGGGGGTTTTTTTTTCACCCGATTGGGGGGGCCCCAAAACCCGACCAAAGGGGCAGGCCGTTTTAGATGCCATCAGAAACGCCCGGTCCCAACCGCCAACCCCCAAAAAAAGTGCGCCATTTTGGGGTCGAGGGGGGCTTTGATATTGGGCCTGACATTTGGGGGGGGGGGTCATCAAGCCCCAAAAAAGGATAAACTTGAGGGCGATCAAAAGTTTTGGCCCCCCAACTGGTTCAAAAAAAAAAAGGTCAGGGGGCCCCCTTTTTAAATTTTTGCCGGGTTTCTATAAGGGGGTTTTTTTTGCCTCCATAGCAGCCCCCCCTTTTCGGAAACCCCACAAAAGGGGTTTTAAGTCCCTATGATTTAAAAAGGGAAAACCCGGGGGGGGAAAAAAGCCTTTAAAAACCCGGAAAAATGCTACCTGCAAAGGGGGAACCCTTAAATTATCGCGCCAAAATTCGGTAAAAAAAATTTCCTTTGGGCCAGGCCCATGCTTCGAGGTAGGGTTAGGGGGTGTCCTGTCGGGAGGGCCCGGGGTTTTAAAGGGGGGAAAAAAAACCCGGGGGATTTTTACCTCACAGGAAACTGTTTGGCAGCAGAAAAAAAATGATGCCCCTTGTTTAGAGAGAATGCCTTTGGGCCCCAAAATGGGTTCAAAATTTGCTTCTGCGGTACTACCTGATAGGCAGACCCTTTTTAAAAATTCCGGCCCTTCAGCCCTAAAAATGGATTTGGGCCCAAAAAAAAAGGGAAAAAAAAAGCAAGGGTTTACCCGGTGGGGTTTCCCGGCTTTTACAGGACTTTAAGTTCTCCCGTAGAACATCACCCCGGGTCCACAACAAAATGCAGATGGATTGTCACGGGTTTTTCAAAAAATTTTTTTGGGCCCCCAAAGTGGGTCCCCCCACAGGGGTTTAGCAAGGGGGGATATTTTAAGGGCCCTTAGCTGGGGCGAAAAACCTGCCCCAAAGGTGTGTTTTAAACCCAGCCAGGTTCTGGGCGTTTTGCCTGGGGGAAAAAGCAAAACACATGGCCCCCAAGGGAAGTCCTTTGGTTTGGGGTGAAAAAGGGCCAATGTTTAAAAAAGGTTTTCGACAGTACAGACTGTCGACATACATTTAAGCTGTTTTTTGTATGGCTTTCCGCCAATTCCTGGGTCGGTCCCTTTTATTGGGAGTTTAAACATAAGGGGTGGGTGGGTTACTCCCCCTGGTTTTCCCCTCCGGAATTTCCCGGGGTGTATATTTTAAAAATCCAGCAGGTAGGCTGACTGGGGTGTCGGGTGTATCTCCCGTCTTTCCATTCAGGCTGGAGAATTTTACCATGGGGGGAAACCGTGATGCACCGTGTGATACAAGGGACTATTGAGGGGAAAAACACCCCTGGGATAGTTTAAAAGCTCAAGACGAGCAGGGTTTTGTTTGTATTTAAATTTTCTTTATGTGCATGTATTGCCCTCCGTTTTTTTTTTTTCAAATAAAAAACCCCCGGGCCCAAAGGAAACCCTTTTCACCTTTAAAATGCCTTTTTTTTCATGCCTAAAAAGGGCTATGCGTGATTTCCCCGAGTGTGCAAGCTTACAATATATTGTGGGGATGTAGGCCCCACCGGGGGGACAAAAACACCTGTTCCATGTACGTTTTTAAGTTTTCTTTGGGCCCTTTTTTCACCCACGTTTTTACAGCCAAGGGGGAAAAAAAAAGATAAGGGCTTAACCTTCAGCCCAACACAAAAACAAATTTCACAGTCCGTGTAAAAATAACTCCCCAGTTCCCCTGTAAGTCCCGCAGTTCTTAGGTGTTTTTTTTTTTTCCCCCCCTTTGTCAGGGGGATGGATATCCCGGGGGACGCAAGGCTGCAGCCTCGAAAATTCCTCGTCTTGTCCCAGTAGGGAACTTCTACTGAAACGGCCCCCTGTTCAACACGTTTAAAAGGGGCCCTATTTTGGTCCGTAATTACGGGCCGAAGTGCGCCAATTACGGGCCGAAAAAAGGCCCCCCTTTATTACTTTTTAATTTCCCCAGCTCTCTAGAGAAAAATATGGGTTAGGTCTCCCCCTCCCCGCCCCGGGGAAGCCCCCGGGCGGGGGGGGTTTAAATTTACATGTCCCCTTTTTAGCGGCGTTAACGCGCCGCTAGGGAGGATAGTCAATGGGGCCGGGGAAAAAAATGCCGGCCCCCAGCTTTCTCCCCCGCTCCCCCCCCCGGGCCCCCCCCTCCACACGGCGTAATTGCGGGGGGAAATTACGTCCCGCCCAAATTTAAACCTTTTGAACATAGCCAAAACCACCACCAACCCCATCCTCCAAAATTCCTTCCTTTAAATAAGCCTCAAAAACCCGGCCCGGATGCCTGGGAGAAACCCCCCCACCCTGCTCTTTGAAAATTTCTCCGTAAAGCCTGACCCAGATCGACTGCTATCCAGCAAATATACTAACAAAACAAATGCCATTTCCAAAATTTTTATACTGACGTAAAAGGCTAACGGCTTTACTTTACCGAGATCAGAAAACCCCGGTGCCCCGTATCGACCATTTAATAAGGGCCCTCTGCCTTCTCCCCAATATATTATAAATATATATATATATATATATATATATTATATAACATATATATATATATATTTTAAAAAATTTTTTTTTTTATAATCAATATCTTTCATCAGCCTTTTTTTCCCAATATCACCCTAACACCCAAAATTTAAAGCTACAATTTACCATAAATACAAAAACGAAAGAAGTGGATGCTCTCACCCTTTACAAAGTTTCCACCACCAAGCAAATGCAGTCCTGATGCATGTTATGCATAGGGCTTCTTCTGGGGACCTACTATATACACATATATTTTTATACCATTTTATCAATATCATATCCTAATATTGGCCATTAATTCATTATATATTGTTTGTTGTTGGATTTTGGGTTCTTTCGTACATGAGAAAATATTTTGGTGATTATATCAATACTTGTCATTTAATTTCCATTCCTTCTGAGATCACCCTGTAAAAAAAAGTTTTTTATTCACCTATCCCTAATGATATATTTAAATGTGCTGTGTGTACTCTTTTATGTGGAATATTTAATAAAATAATTGTGATTTTTTTTTACTGAATACTAGTGTTGGTTAGAGATGGGCGAATCAATTCTAACGAAGTGGAATTCGTTTAGAATTTCAGGAAAACTTCGGTTCTGAACGAAGTCGAAGTTTGGGGGACTTCGGGTGAACGAAGTGTGCTTTTGATTGATAAAATGGCTGCAAGCACATGGCGCTACATGGGGCAAAGCACTCTGGGAGGAAGAAGGGCATAGCCTGCATGACATGTGCAGAGATGAAGCCAATCAGAGACCGGCGGGATTCTGTGACGTCACCGCACTATATAAGTCCGGGCGCGACGCTGGGAGCTCAAACCGCTATCACTGTACTGATCAGGGAAGGTGCTGCCGCGGCTGATTGTTACTGAAGAACTTATATTTATACAGCGATTTTTGTGGGGTGTCTCAGCTTGTCTCAGAGACTGCTTCTCTAAACGATCTATTTCTGATTTTTTTGGGTATTGGATCTGAAATCCAGTGTGCGTCCACTGCAGCTGCATATACATTTAAATCCTATCTGCTCACAGCACATTGAATATCCAAGGGGGATCTAAGCCAGTTCCTGTTGTATTCATTTAAAGAAACAGCGTTTTTACAATACAAATACCACTTCATTTTTGGCTGCTCAATTCTTTGGCGCAATTTACATCCAGGGGTTAATTAAGCGTTGTTATTCAGCTGTAGTGACTCCAAGAAACCGTCATTTTCACCGCCAAAATATATACATTTTTCCTGTAGCATAATTCACAAGCGAAGGTTAATTACAATTTTATCTCTTGTTGTGTAGCGTAAAAAACACGCCATTGTAACACGCTACAAAGCTACTAGTTTGTGGTGGCTCAATTGTTTGGCGCAATTTACATCCAGGGGTTAATTAAGCGTTGTTCTGCTGCTGTGGTGACTCCAAAAAACCGTCTTTTTCACCGCCAAAAAATACAATTTTCCTGTAGCCTAATTCACAAGCAAAGGTTAATTACAATTTTATCTCTTGTTGTGTGGCGTAGAAAACACGCAATTGTAACACGCTACAAAGCTAGTAGTTTGTGGCTGCTCAATTCTTTTGCGCAATTTACATCCAGGGTAGAGATGGGCGAATCGATTCTAACGAAGTGGAATTCGTTTAGAATTTCAGGAAAACTTCGGTTCGGAACGAAGTCGAACTTTGGGGTACTTCGGGTGAACGAAGTGTGCTTTTGATTGATAAATGCTGCGAGCAATGGGGTTACATGGGGCAAAGC